>JAABKK020060287.1:0-68878 GCA_011634745.2 Catotricha subobsoleta
AGAAATGGAAGAACCAGGGCCCAGGATCGGAAGGACTGGAGGCTTGTTGTGGAGGAGGCCAAGACCCACTTAGGGTTCTAGAGCCACTGATGATGATGAAGCAAAAAGTTGAAAGTTTATCACAAGAAAAAATTGAAAATAAAAGAAAAGGTATCTTACGCGCATTCCGATGTAAAAAAAAAACAAAAATTGATGTTAGTATAGGGACAAATAGTCGATTATTTGGACATGGGTGATTTGCAAAATAAATGTGTGTTAACTTTAGACGGGGAAGCATCGCGATCAAAGCATAGTTGTCACGAAGCGACAAGGGTGCTGGTGAGCGAAGCGAACAGGTGGCGAATCCCCCTAGTTATTTAATAAATTAGTAAATATCTCATAATATTTAATAAATCAATGAATTTATGGCATTAATATTGAACAAATCGCCATCAGTATTAAAAACTTATATTCAGTTAAAATTCACTCACGTTCATTATTAAAATATGTTAATTCAATTTTCTTCTTTAAAGTAAAAAATGTTATAAGAGCAATTGATGAAAGCTCTTTAAAATTTTGTAACACGATTTAGTCATCTAACTTCAAATAAATCTGATTGATTTTATAAAATACATCATAAAATCTGTAAGTCTTGATATATTATGAGATCTGATGGTCTCGTAAGAATTCTCTGTATATACCAGCATTTAGATTTAATTAATTACGCTATATAATTAATAATTGTAATACGTGCTATCTCCGAACTTTATTTCAAATATTTAGATCCTTTGTAGGTTATTTTCATTGTTAGAAATTACAACACTGTAAGATTCAATTGATTGTATTTGTATCGTAATGCCACCTGCACATAAATTAATATTCTAATGATAAAAAAAAATGTATTATTTGAACTAAATGTACCGACCTATTCATTTGATAGTGAGATAGATAGGTGGTTTCTTTTTCTCATTTTTAATTTCAACAGCGTCGCAAAACAAAAATGCTAATGATACAACTATAAAAACCCATACACAAAGTTTATCTCATATCACTTTAGAGCGACAAAATGAAGTCCCTATTCGTTATATGTTCACTCGTGATTGTTCAAGTAATTCTAATAATAATAATTTAACTATTTTTTTTTTATATAAAATAAAATAAGAATGTATTAAATATAATGCTTTAAAATGTATTTTTATTTTTATTTTAATAGTTTGCAAATGCAGCAGTGGACTTAAAAAATTTTACGGTAACCGATCTAGATGCATTTCAAACAACATTTAATCAAACATTCAAAGAAAAAATCTATCAACTGAATGCTACAGAATTGGATGATTGGTTTGTTAAGGCCGTAGATACGGATATACAAGCTATTCAAGAATCGGCAAAATTAGTTGTAGCTCATAAACTTCGCATCAATTTAGATATGATAAGTCAATCTAATATTGAACCTGAAATTAAAAAAAATATAACAAAAATTCTTATTGATGTTGTCAAAACATCATCTAATATGGTTGATGGAGAGGTTCTTTCAGCCCGTAGACTATCTGATCACTACAGAGCTCTTGTGTCCGGTTATGAAAAATTAACTGAGGAATTATTCCATAAATCGGCATCGGAACAATATGAAAAAATTATTGACGGACTAAAAGATATTTTCCAACAACTTTTTAGTTCTGCAAATAATTATGCTTCATCGGCTATATCGATTGTAAATGAGGATACTCAGACGATTTTAGAGGGAAAAGAACTCGACCATGATCATGAAAAGCATGATACATATAATGAAAATCCTCATATTGATGAACATCAGGAAGAACATCCTCATTATGACGAACATGAAGAAGAAAATCATCATTTTGATGATCGGCATTATGACGAATATGAACATTATCCTAACGAAGAACATTCACATGAATATCAGCAATATGCCGGAGTAGGACATCCACAGGAATTTCATCAAGAACATCACGAAGCATTCGCTGGACCACCGCAGGAATTTCATCAAGAACATCATGAAGATTTAACTGGACGTCCACAAGCACAACCACAAGCACAACCACAAGCACAACCACAAGCACAACCAGAAGTACAACCACAAGTTCAACATAAGCAATAATAATTTTGCTTATTATTATATTACCAATCATTTCTTATATGTATATTTAAATGCATTTATTAAAATAAATAAAGTTTATTATGATTGAAAATAAATTGTTTGAAATTAAATTATTATAAATATTATGTAAATTCAAAAAGATTCAGAAAGAAATAAGCAGTCATCCTACATATTTTTAAAAAAAAAAAAATGCTTGTATCGTTTTCTGTCAATTAAGACAATATAAATGACGAATATCTAAATAATCTATATTTCAAATAAATAAAGAATTTCAATTAATTGATATTATTTTTGTGATGTAATAAGGAAAAATTAAAATTTAATTTAAAATTATAGTTAATAATTATTCATCAGTATCTAAAATTAACATGTTTCGTAATTTCCACAAATCCACATATGCAGTGAAAATAATAATATAATATAAAAGAAAATAAATACATTTTCAAAATATTTCTGTTAACGCTGAAATTTTAGTTTTCAATATTTTAGCGAAAAGAAAAAATGGGTATAATTTAATTTCATCATTGAAAATTGAAAAAATTGCAGAAAAAGTATTTCATATAACAAGCAATTAAGTAACTTTAATATCTTCAATAAATTTAATTATTTTGTTCATTAAATAAAATTGGCGTAATTTTTGAAACAATTAAAAATAACCGTCATCATTAAGAATAACATTTGGCTATAATTTTCTGTTAGTTAGTTTAATAATATTAAATTCCTTTTCTACTTTTTTTTTTCTTTCTATTTGTTTTCTATTTACGCGAGTTGAGGCGCAATAACATCTTATAATAACACTAGTGGAAATACTAGTCTCGGATTTGAGTTAAGATATGAATTTCAATGAAAATAAATAAAAATAGAAAAAAAAAGCTTTAATTTTTATCAAAGATAAGTAACTATGCATAAATGTTGGTAATTTCTGATCCATTCATAATCTTTGAATAGGTTGGTTGAAATTCTAGGGTGTGTTTGGATCAATATAACTTGATATTCTCTAAATAAACAATATATAAGACTAAAATCTAAATGACGCCTTGTTTATTGTTTCAAACATACCCATCCAATAATAAGTTAACACGTACCTACTTATTTTTGATTTTCTAATCGAATGTAATATACACTTATTTTTAGAGTTCTTTATTTTTATTTAAATCATTATAGTAAGAACATATTTTTAACAAAAGTAATGTAGAAATAGAATATTCAGTTATAAGTGAATGAAACTCATTACACCACCTAATCTAATGCCACGTATTTAATTCAATACTTTTAATTATGGACAACACGCAGTTAGTATTTCTTCATCTTTGCGTTACTACAGACAACAACAACACAAAAACAAAAATAATAATTTCATATGTTTTAATTATTATTCATCATTTGAACAAAAACACGTCTATTTAAATGCACATAAATTAATTTTTCATTATTTTTATCGAGATATTATTCGATGCGAAATAGAAATAAAAAACACCTCCTACTAAAACTAAAGATGAAATATTGCATAAACTAAACGCTTACATCTGTACATCTACTACATACACATCCGCGAATACATTCAGACGTATTTAGTATCGGAATATCGAAAATAAAAACATAGCATATTTATCAGTTGTACGTTTAAAAGTTAAAGAATATAAAAGAAAAAGATCACATAACAATATCAATTGACAATATTACAAGCAAAGTGATAACGTCATGATGATCCTATCTGTTATTTCATTAATTCTGGTTGTACAGGTAATGCATTTCTATATAGATATTCTAATTGATAATTAAAAATAAATATTTCATTTGTTTTTAGTTTGCTGCTGCAGCTGAAGAAAGCCAGCCACTACCCGTGGAGCAACTATCAACACTTTTACCAGCTTTCGATCAGGCCATCAAAAAAAATGATACAGATGCAATAATCTATTTAGTCAATAAAAAAATCGATATGTACTTTAAATCTACTCAAGAATCACCCAAAGAGTACTTAAACAACGCCCTTAATACCAATTTGAAGTCACTTAGCGATGGTGAAATTCCTACAGAATTAAGACAAGCAGCCATAATACATCTTCAAAATATTACAGCTGAACATTTAGAGCATTTCAACGAAGACGTAAATGGTTCTAAAGTAGGAATTGATAATTACAAGGTTGTATTAGCCGCCATTAGTAATACAACTGAAAATTTCGATCATGTTAAAATTATGGAACAAGCGCCATTAATTGGAGCTGGTTTAAATAATATATTAACACAGCTATCGGAACATTTAAATGAAATTGCTGGTACGGCTGTAAATGATATTTATGCCATAACCCGCGATACATTAAGGAATAAATATTTAAATTGGCGTAAGGATAAGGATAATGTTTTGGTTTGGGTAGATCCGGAATTTAATCATCAACATTATGAACAGTTTGATCATGAACATGGTTATGTTGATAGAAATAATTATGGTAATCCTCATTATTAAAATGAAAATCAACATTAATGAACAGAAATTTATTATCGAATGATGAATTAAAAATTTCTGTACAATTTTTGTGTACTTAAAACAATTGAATAAAATAAAAAAAAAAAATTTTGAAAAAATTTTATTACTGATTCTGAATTTCTTTTCATGCACATTATTATTTTATTTTTCATTAAATTTTTAATTCATATTTACAATTAGATGACTATAAGTTATGTTATGATCATTATTTTATATAAAAAGTACTAAATTCAGTTTTGAATTCAATGATGCGGATTAGGAATTGCTAAGTCAGATTAGAGTCTATAAGCTTGAGACAGTATCCTCTTTTTATAAAATTATTTAAGATTTATTATTATACCTACTTTATTTCATTATTTATTTTTTATTCTCTTTAATCTTTATTCATTAATAGAGCTATTGACAACACATAGTCAGTCCAGTTATGATTAACTTACACACAAAGAAAAAAATTGGTTGTAATGCTTTATTCTAGAACAAATATGTTTTGAAAACTAAAACATTAGTTTACCTAAAAGCCATGGTAAACTTAACCCTACCGGATTCACGTGCGTACTGCATGCTGACACATATATATATATATAATATAATGATACTCTTATTATTTGCCAGATGAAATTAAAAAAGTTGATTCCGTTAAAATGCTTTTACGACTAACTTTTTCAAGTTTTTGTTAAATCATCGTATATAAAATATTCTGTTTTTAAAATATATAGTACAGATGATGCAAAATATTAAGAGACTGAAAAGTTATTCGCACATTAGGTGTTCATATGGTATATTCCACTCGCTATCACGCATTTCAGTTTTTTCTACATCTATATATCTATGCATGTAAGATCTAAGATTGCAAGTATTTAGTTTTAAGTGATGATGTGCAACAATTTTTCTCCTGTCTCTACTGATCAGACTGGTTTCTCTTGGTTTCCATACTGGATATTATTAGATTCACTGGCATTACTACGATCGCATCATTATTGTATTGGGCTTTTAGCCATTATTAAAAAAATACCATTTTTATTTTTATCAATAAATCAAATTCAATTAAATTATTCGAAATCAGCTATATATTAAACGTGTGCATTTGACATAAATTTCAATGTTCAAAAAATAGGTTTTCAAATTATTTGCTGATATTTTTAATAGATTCATTTAAAATTAAAAGAAAGCCGAAAACACAAATACTTGCGTAAAAATCATAAACTACTTATAGGTTTAAAAATAAAATTATAAACATTACTGCTTTTATTACGATGCTCGTATATTCACATTATATAATTGCTTTATCCAGTCAAACATATAATATAATTTTTATCTTCAATAGAAAACTAAGAAAAATTTAAATATTTCATATTTCAAAAATTTAATGTATTAAGAAACATAAATATTGTATGTAAGCATACTTACTTATTTTATTCATATGTTTATGTAATACATTTAAGTCATATTATGTACTCACTTCCGTAGTTACTAACTTGAAAAAAATACAATAATAGTGTTTTAGAGCTTCAATATAAATAATGGTAAAAGTTGCAATACAAATCAATTAAAAGGTACTATTACTCGTTACACTTTAATTTAGAGCTAATTTATCAATAGCTTAATAATTAATTAATTTGATATGAGTTCAATAGTGTTAGAATTAAAATAGTGGCAGGATAGTATATGAAAATTTATTATTTGCAAAATTTTCGTTATCCATTGTGTAGCAGATAACTTACAATACAAGCATTTACAATGCACATAAATTAAATAATTGCTGAATAACAAATATTTGATCATTATTCGAATAAGTGTTCGTATAACCAATATAGCTGTCATATGTAAAACGTATGATAAAAATCATTTACATAAAATGAAGAAATACGCAGATAATATGTATTGAAACATTAAAACTATATAAACAGCCATGCAAAAAATATATATATTCACTATATCATTTTTCTTAAAGTGATAAAATGAAGTTTTTGCTATTTACAACTTGTGCAATTTTAATTGCTCAGGTAAGAATGCATTTATCGTATATTTGTATACAAGATATCAAATGCTAATTTAATAAATGAAATTTTTTCTTCCCTATAGTTTACATCAGCTGATGTTGTACCTGCAGTTCCTGTTCCAGATCCGGTTGTAGTACCGGCAGTTCCGGTTGTTGTACCTGCGGCTCCTGTCCCAGACCCGGTTGTGGTACCGGCAGTTCCGGTTGTAGTACCTGCGACTCCTGTCCCAGATCCGGTTGTGGTACCGGCAGCTCCTGTTGTTGTACCTGCGGCTCCTGTTGTGGTACCTGCGACTCCTGTCCCAGATCCGGTTGTAGTACCGGCAGCCCCTGTTGTGGTACCTGCGACTCCTGTCCCAGATCCGGTTGTGGTACCGGCAGCCCCTGTTGTTGTACCTGCGACTCCTGTCCCAGATCCGGTTGTGGTACCGGCAGCCCCTGTTGTGGTACCTGCGGCTCCTGTAATTTCACCTTCAGTGTCAACTGTTTCGGTTAATAGTCTGTCAAATCTACAATCAAACATGAATGTTAATCTTGCTAAAAATGATATAAACGGTGCTGTAAATCTACTTCATTCAACGATTGATGAAAGCCTTAATGGTATTCAAGAAAAATCTCGTAAGGCTTTAAAAAATTCGTATAACATTAATTCAGATATGTTAAGCGTAAGCCCACTTCTACCGAATATTAAACAAAATACATTAAGTGAAATTGCAAGTGTTTATAATACTGGCATGATTGACACTGATAAACGAATTGATGAAGCTAAACGTCAAACAAATGGGTGAGTGTTTATTATTGTAGTTTTTATTTGAATTAACTAATTACTAATAAATTGATTAGTTATTTTCTTATTATAATCATACAAACAAAAAATAGCATTCATTTAAGTTAGTATCATCCAAGTTTTTTGTAAAGCATTTTTGCGAAGCAATTGATCTGATTCTTTGACAATTATTTTATACGCTATATCACTCATTATTAATCCATATTTTTATTATTATATTCAACAGATATAAGCTATTAGCCGAAACATGGAAAACTATGCCAGTAGGTGATGCCAAAAAGAAAATTACAGATCAAATTCCAAAAATAGAATCTGGTTTAGAACAAGTTATTAAACCCTTAGATGTCCAACTGACATATTCATCTACACTTGCAGCTAAACATATAGATGTTGATACTAAAAATGCATTTACAGGACAAAGACCATCATTTAGTTCACCACCACCACTTTATTTCCCTAATGGACCATACGGTTTTAATCCAAGATTTAGATATCGACAAGCACCACCACCACCACCGCCACCACCTCCACCACCACCTCCACAAAGATCATTTTGGGGAGGAGGAAGACGATTTTTTAATCGATTTTTTTAATAATACATAATAATCGAGTGACTTGCATACTGAATAGACGCTGAAGATATTAAATTTTCACATTTTTGGATAATTTTGTCATTTTTGAAATAAAATATTTTTCAATAATATCCAATTCAAATGATTGTATTTTATTTTTATTTTTATTTTAAACGGTGACTCGTAAAGGCGGATGAAAATGATTAAATTCACATAGATTTGATAATTGACTACAAAAGTCAAACGGCTCGTGGCTCACTTTTCCATTGTTCTAATGTCAGGCCCAAAAAAATTATTTGTACTGACATTTCATTTACATGCATTTAGATAGGACATTTTTTATGCGGTTTCAGCGCGCCGCCTTACTTTTGTAGTCAATTACATTTCAATTTCTGTATTTCAATATTTACGGTAGGTGCTTAGTACTCAATTTTTGACCAAGTATTTCAAATATCATTTTATTTATTTTACCTATTTAATGCTCAAACCAATAATGTTCCGAATTATCTGTAGAACAAATAATATAAATTAGTTATCAGCTTTGTACTTTGCCATTCCTGTATTTTTGTTTAATTATATGGGCAATTCCACCGTTATGCACGGTACATGTTCCGAACGAAGCCTTGGATCAAATTGCGTCGATTCCAATAGTCAGAAATTTTAAAATTGTTCCAGAAATAATATGCATCTACTAGTACTACTGTATAAAACATAATACAGAAAAAATTTAAGTCCTCTCAGAAAAATATACATTTAAAAGACCGTTAGGCACGTTACAAAAATCGGAAAGACTTTTTGCAAAGCCATAAACACGTTAAAATATCTGGTCTGTTTATGGATCAAATGCATTTTTCTTTTATTATTATTAATTAATTGAAGGGTCAAAGAAAATTTTAAATTTATTTTAGTTAAGGAAAAATCCTTGTAATATAGACAATAAAAACACTTTCTACCGTTAGGCACGTTACAAAAAAAGTGCTAAAACTACTAGAAACAAAATCCAACAAAAGTCTTGTATACTACGACCTTTTCTACTCATGAAATAATAGAATTTCTTCCGCATACATCACATCTTTCAAACCTCTCCTTAAGAAGTTGTTGGATCATTTTATTTTGTATAAGAATCTTATAAAAAAAATCTTTTCAGATGATAAAAAAAGGATTTTTGCTTTGATAAATTGTTTTTCTTTACAAAGTGATGATAATCGATATTTAACATAACTTTAATTTTTTAGTACTCGTGAAATAGTTTAGAATTAGAAATATTTCATATAATTCGTTTTTTACTTTTTTCCGTTTTCCTGTTGAATTGTATTTTTTTTTTATAAGTGGCCAGAATATTATCAATATTCCTGAAATTGGACCAAAAAGTATATTAGAGCACTGCTTCTGATGAAAACAAAATATTAAATTTTGTATTTACTATTTATATAATTATGTTATATTTTAATTATCTTTAAAAATTATTAGTTATAATTTTTCTGCGATAAACTATTTCAGGAAAACAGGAGTTTTGATAAAAAAAATAATCCTACTAATAATGATTAATAGTATAATTAATAAAATTCATTATTTTTGTTTCTGTTTGAAATTCGGAAATAGACTGTTATAAAACATTTTTTTGTTGTTGATAAAATAACAGACAGTGGACGCACCCAAATATAGTAACCAAAACTTAAACAATTAAATTAGGGACTTAGATTTGTATGTTTGGAAGAAATTACGGATAAATTTATTAACAATAAAATTTGAAAAATATGATAAGAATTTAAATTTAAATTGAAAATAACTTAAATATAAATTAATATTTCATATCAATAATAAAAATATAAAAAATAAACAAATAAGTATGTAGTTAAAATTTTAATAAAATTGAAATATTGTTTGGTGCTTGTGTATTTATTTTTAATAATGAGATTCGTAATATTTTCCATTTTTAAGCAATAATTTAAAATTCAAGAATTTGAAAATATATATGAAGAAACAGCTGTATTTTTTTTTAAAAATACATCAGGAATATATTATATATTAAATTAAAAATTGCAAATGATATCTTCTATCAAATATATTATGAACTACTGCTGAATATTAAATGAAATATATATGTATCTTGATGAAATGCGAACGCTGTGAATAAGACGTGTATTGATGGTAAGCAATAGTTAAAATAATTTTTTTTTTTTTTTTTTTTAAAATGATGAAATAATGGATATAAATCTTATAAGTAATAATGCTAAATTTTATTGTATATTTATTTGAGAATATATTAAAAAGATGAATACATGGGAACAATAAAATATTTGCACAACGAACTTTGATTTTATATTCATTAAAGAAATATTATTATATAATTATCTATAAGTAATCATAGATATTTTTATGTTATATTTATTAAAATATTTTCTTATCTGTAATCGCAAAACTATTTTCTACAATTCAATTCAAGATATTTTTTTATAACATAAACAAACATATTATAGCTTTTATTCATTATAACGTCCAAATTAATATCAACTTTATTCTGTTTAAATTGGCCAAAAGGCTGTATAAGCAGCCGATAATATTTTCTGTATTGTATTGTAAAAATAATAAACGATATGTCTTTTTATAGGTTTTTCACAACCTCTTGTCTAATTTAGAGTTTTATTTTTTTTCGAACATTTTTATGTACTTATAAAAAGTATTATTATATTTTTAGAAAATTATTTAACTATTTGTTGAAATTTCAATTTAGAGTTTTCATAATTAGAGTAATTAATATTATGTTAATAACAGGTAGAATATATAAATATAAATTATAAACACCATTGATATAAAATTGTAGGGTTAAAAGTTATCATTTTTTAATTACTCATCTGGAAATCAACCTACTTTATCGACTTTAAAATCAAAGTAAAATGTAATGTCAAATTGTCAAAACACACACTTTATTTTTATTAAAAAAAACTTATTTTCACAAATTTATAAAGAAAAAAAAATAAGAGAGCACTAGATAATTTATCAAATGTAATTATTATTTTTGGTTTAAAATAATTATCAAACATTAAAATACATACTTAAATAGAATTGAACTTTTTAACCAAAATATTTCGTTATAATTATTATCTACAAAATCATTCAATCTTCTATATAATTAGAAGTAAAGTTCGGAAAACGTCGTTTTCTTGTCGACCCAACTCCATGCTCTCTGGCATATCCTTTAAATATTTTAACTAATTCCTTAAATTCGGGTCGACTATCTGCGTCTATTTCCCAGCATTTCAACAACATACCATAGACTTCTAAAGTGGATATCTCTGGCTGTCTTAATTTATATCCAGATTCAATCATCTCAGGCACATCTTTATTCAATATATTTTCATATGGATGACATCCAAATGTTAACAATTCCCAAATTGTTACACCAAATGCCCAAACATCGGATTTAGATGTAAATATTCTGTGACGAATACACTCTAATGCGAGCCATTTCATTATCACTTCACCAGCGTCAGCATAATTGGTAGATAATAAGTCACTATAACCAAAATCTGAAATCTTAACACACGACGGTGACTGAACTAATACATTTCTGGCTGCAAGATTACCATGAACTAAACCACGTCCTCCTAGGTAAGTCATTCCCTCGGCAATTTGTGATGACCAATTAAATAATGCATCCAATCTAATAAAATCTTTTTTATTCTTTACATATTCCAATAGTGATCCGAATGGCATTAATTGGGTAATTATTGTCATTTGATTGGTTACAGAAACTGCCAATAGTTTAAGTAAATGAGGATGTTCAACTGTCGATATTAAATATGCTTTGTTTAAAATTGCATTATAGGCTTGCTGCCATTCATTCATTTGCATTATTATTTTAATTGCAACCGGTTTTCCAATATTTTCATTTTGTGGCATCCAAATACCCTGAACTGAACAACCAAAAGCTCCCATACCTAAAAGATCACCTTTATGTAATTCATTATCCTGGATTAATTTTAACGTGGATAAATTTTCTCCATTTACAATAGAGTTTCCCGTTTTAAAAGTATCCATTTATGATTTGGTTTTATTTTTCTTTTTTAAATGAAATCTGAACAATTTATCAATAACAAAAACTAGTAAGATATCGAATGGAAAATGTATAATATAATTTAAAAAATGTGAATATTATACGCCATGACAGTTCAGAATAAACGAAAATGTCAATAAAATGGAAAAATTGAAAGTCACTCCGATTATTTATATTAACAGATTATCAATAAAATTGTTGATACCCGTTTATAAACATTGCTACATATTACGAAGTGGTTTGAGAATAAGGTAAATTCCATGATTGAACAATTTGTAAACTGAGTAAATTTTATATTGCTATTGCTATTATATTTTCAATATAAATATGAAGATATTTATCATTAGTTGTTCTATACGCGTTCCAATTGTTTTTTTTTTTTTATTTTTAAACCCCATCGAATTTAAGTTTTTACATAAAATTTATGATTTGATTGAGTTATAATGTAAAATTAAATTATTAAGATTTATGGATCTCAGTTATCGTAGAGATCAAGCATTGAAAAATTAATCAAGAGAGTAGTGTTGCCCAACTTGTACGCAAAATGTTTATTTCTATGTTTAGCATATTTTTAGTTCCTGATAAAGTAGTTCAGCTAATGTTTATCTAAAAAATAACAAAAAATTAAGTATGCTTCGTCTATTTCATTTAATTTTAATTGTGTTTATGATTCTTCTTTTCCTTGTACACTTACTGTATCGTTAATAACATCAATTTTTAATTCGAATTTTAGATTTAAATGGGCTAAAAAAAAAGTAAATCATATGAAATGGTAAACATTTAAAATCGCTCTCAGTATGGTGTAGGTAGCCCGGGATACATGCGCAACCCTTCGAAATTGTTTCGGATAGCTCCCTCTAAGATAAGCAACCCATTCAATTAGAAATTGAAATAATGAAATACATTTAGTCATACATTTAAGAAAAAAAAATCTCAATCCCTTGTTTACTAATTTAAAATTTTGCTCATCATGATTTCTCTTGCACACAACGCAATTATTCCTTGTTACCAATAGCATAGCCAAAATCTAACTCTTTCTTCGAATTCTAATTATACATGTTGTATTACTTCAAGATTTAAAGAAAAAAATATTTTATGTTCTAATCAGGGTTGACTTATTTAAAACAAATGTTTTGAAACACTTAAAAAAAACATTGAAAAAAAATGAATGATTAAATTATTTTTAGTAATAAATTATTTATTATTTGTGTATTTTTACTTTTGCGTACCAAAAAGACTATTTTCAGTTCCTTTTTAACTTGTACACATATTTGTTCAATAAAATTAATCTGCTGTAGTATTAGTTAATAATAATCCTACACAAAACTACTAACTAGTGTTAAATAGTTCAACTTTCAACATCAATAAATGCCTTTCCATATGATTTTACAGTTATGTATTACATTACAATACATACATTACACATTAGGGTGGAGCGTTATTAAATATCCGTCTATGAAGCAAGTTTATATATACCTATTTATATTTAACCTAACCTTGTTGTTCTTTTCAGTTTAATAAATAAATTAATTACGCATTTATTTATTTATTCTTATTAAATAAATGTATTTATTAATTTTAATTTTGTTTCAAGAAAGCATTCTTGTTCTTGATAATAATAAATTATAATTATTATACTTATATACTTACTTCTGTTTTTCAGTTTATTATTATTATATACTAAAATTTGAAAAAAAATCAAAAAACATTAAAAAAAAAAAAAAACAATGTTTTTATACGGTCTTTGGTTCTAATACATTTACCTTTCTTTTGTTGAAAAACATATGCAAAAATAGTGCAAACATAAATTTTTAAATGGGGAACCCATAACAAAATTTAAGGACGATACACTCGCTATCCTATATTTAATCAAACGAAATGATACATTGCTTCGAAGCTCCACCTTTTTGTACTGAAATTCTTTAAAGATTACATACTTACTATTTACTGTATTAGTTATATAGGTATGTAGGTACTTACTTTACTACACAATTGATAATGTAAGTTAAGGCATTCTGAATAAGGTGGATAAGGTTGAATATAAAAGTGAATAATAGATTTTTTTCAAATCATTTTTCATCACCAATATAAAAAAAAAATATTAAAAGCAATACGATTATTTTGAATATAAATTTTATTTTTACAAAATTTAAAAAACAACAGAGCATTAGAATATTCGTTGTGCACATTTTTTTATTTTTGTCTTTTTTTTTTATTTTTTTATTTCATTATCTAATTATAATGGCACTTTAAAATGATTGTCATTAAAAGAAAACACTTGCTTCCTTTAACTATATCTATCTTCTATGTTCTATAGAAATAAAATTTAAAATTAAAATATTTCCTTAAAATTACAATATACACTCCTTCATTATTTACAATTTTCAGTTTGTGATTGTTCTAATTGAGTTTAAAATTTGGATGCAATATATTAATTTAAAATCGTATTTGAATCGCTAGTTATATTTTATTATTGTTATGATTCAAATAAATGTGTTTAAAAGCTAACTATGAAAATTTGTTAAAAGAACCAATGTGGTGCATGGTAGAGTGCATCAAATTTAAATAATTTTTTTTTTATTAACGATTAATTGGTACGTTTTGAAACGCCAAAATTTTATTTAGCAGTTGAACAGAATTAAAATTGACTTTGATAAAATATTGTCATTTTCACATATTTGATTTAATCGCCGGCAACACATTTTACGAAGCTATATACGATATCTTTTGTGTTATATCATCTGCGGAGTGTCTTTCTAATAAAAAAAAAATGTTTTTTTTTTCTTTTTGTTATTAAAATTATTAAGTCTGTAATAAGTATAATTAAAAACCATATCTGCTCGAACTCAGTACAAAAATATAATATCTAATAACTAATTTTGAATGAAATGACCATCACTTGTCTAATTTCATTCATTTTATACAAGTTTTGTTTATAATTAATCTTGGCTCTAATTTATTTATTGGACGTTATTTATGTGTACAAATTATGTCCCAAAATATCAATATCAATAAGTTGTTTTAAAAATACAATTTAAAAAAAAAAAAAAAACTAAACTTATCTTAAACATTAAATTAAGCTAATTGATAAAATTGCTTTTATATATTCATTTTATAGACACTATCGTCGGGTAAAAATTAAAAATGTTTTTATATTTATTCATTACTGTGATTTCATGATAATATTTTGCGATTTTCAAAATGAAATTAAAAATTTTATAAAGTAATTCAATTATTTTGTTTATAATTTTTTAATTATTGCATATTAAACCAGAAATCTATTGAATTAGATTAATTATTGTATTTTTTGTTAGTTATGTCTTCTTTTTTTTATTAAAATTAGGCAATAATATTTTTAAAGAATTTTTGATTCAAGCTCGTTTCATACGTGCACAAATGTGTAATCGTTATAAATATGAAAATTACATTGAATTACTTTATTAAAGAAATATTATAATTTGTTTTATAGCTATGTATAAGAAATAGCAAAAAAATTTATAATGTCTAATTTCTTTATACTTCTTTAATTAAGAGTTTATTAATAAAGGATCTTCAAAAACCATTCAAAGTAATCATAAATGATATTAGAATAGATTTTTACCCGAGGTGTTAGAAATATCACAGATTTTTAGAACTTATAAATAGTATTTCAAATTGTTTTTTTTTTTGTTTTTTGCTTTTTGATTTTTTTTTGATTTTTTAAATTTTTAATTATTATATTCTTTTTAATATTATTTAAATAAGTACTTATACGTAAAATTTAAAGGCACGTTTTATGCTTAATATTATTTTACATAGGCACTAAATTATCGCATTATTTGTGTTTTACGGGGGATGAGGATGATTTTTGTTAGGCTATTAATTCATTTTCTCGTTTAGTTTGATGAGCAGAATTAGATAGGAAAAGCTCAATTTGAAAGCATTTAACTATTTATACCGTTGTTTCGCTTCGTTGTAATGGCTGTAATTCACGCTGTAAATCATTATAGTATTCATGATCGGAAGTTTGCTCACCTTCAATCATTGGTCCGGGATTAATAACTGGGATGCCAATAGTTTGTGTTGGTGGAGGTGAATTGTTATGAGGTGTTGAACCCATTAAATATTCGGGGTTGTCAACACAGACTGGAGGACTTATTAAATCCATGTATCCACCAGGGGCAGCTGTATTTTGACTCTGGCATGTAGGCATTAAATAATCATCTTCATCAAGAGGAAGATCAAGTCTTATATTACCTACACCAATCTCTCTTGCATTCGAGTCGGTTTCATCGTCACCTGTCGTTTTACGTGGGTCACTGCAGTATCTTATCATGGCAAGTTTATCGGTATTAACAGGTTGAATATTGCTAGGTCCAGGCAAAACAGGTGGACGCTTGGGAGTTAAATATTCATCTGTCTCTACAATAGTTTCATTTTGTTGCGTGGATTGAGCCAACACGCGGATAAGATCTTTTTCATCTTGACCCGTATATGATGGTAATCGTAAGAATTTATCGCCAGGAATAACCAAGTAACGACCAGGATCTCTGGCATAACCTTTGAATATTTCAACTAATTCTTTAAATGTAGGTCGACTGTCAGCATCTATTTGCCAACACGTCAACAATGTACAATAAACATCTAAAGAGCAATTTTCTGGTTGCCTTAGTTTATCGCCGGATTCAATCTCCTCAGGTACATCTTTAGCCGGTATATTTTCGTATGGACGACAGCCAAATGTTAACAATTCCCAAATTGTCACACCAAATGCCCAAACATCCGATTTAGATGTAAATATTCTGTGACGAATACACTCTAATGCGAGCCATTTAATAGGCATTTTACCACCGGCAGCTTTATATTCATTACAATCAGTGGATAATAATTTTGCCAAACCAAAATCTGTAATCTTAACACATGAAGGTGACTGAACCAATACATTCCTGGCCGCAAGATCACGGTGAACTAAACGACGATCTTCTAAATAGGCCATTCCTCTGGCAATTTGTGTCGACCAATTCAATAAAGCTTTTGATCCTATTTTATCTTTATTATTCTTTACATATTCCAATAGTGATCCTAATGGCATTAGTTGTGTAATTAACATCATTTGATTGGTCATACAAACTGCCAATAATTTAAGTAGATTAGGATGTTCAACGGTAGCCATTATATAAGCTTCATCTAAAAACTCTTTACTGGCTCCATATCCATTATTCATTTCCATTATGATTTTAATTGCAACCGGTATTTTAACATTTTCATTTTCTGGGACCCAAACACCTTTAAATACACGACCAAAAGCTCCCATACCTAAGAGTCCACCTTTACGTAATTCTTGTTCTTTAATCACTTTAAATTTGGATAGATTTGCTCCAACGTTAGAGGGCCGTAATGGCTCAGAATCTTCACATCCCGCCATAACTCTTGTCATGTTAACTGTATCTTTTTTCGTTTTGGCTTTTTGTCTGCAATGTAAACTGGACAAAATAACGACAGCAAAAACAAGCAATAAAATTCCAAACGCGAAAGCGAAATAAATGGTTGTATTTTCTACTTCAGCTGATCGTAAACCTGAACTTGCTGCAACAGGACTGCAATACGGACCAACCTGATCTTGTGGATATATTTTATAGGGGAATTCTTTAGTACAAGTCTCAGTACAATTAAAGGATGTTGAATTATCGGAGGGATCCCCTTCGTAAATCTTAAAGTTTCTACATTGGAAGCAATTATCTGAACCAGATCCATTACAACCGCGGCATTCGGAATGACAAGCGAAACATTCTCTATGGGTTTCATCTGCATAATGATCAGCTGGACATTCATCTTCGCATTGTTCACCACGTTTGTAACCGGTACATTTTTGACAAAAATGCTCATGAAACCCATAGCCCGTACAACGTTCACAACGTGGATGACATTTTCTGCATATTGCTTTACCAGCAAGTGGTCTGAGTAGTCCTTGCTCTTGTGGAATAACCCATTCATAGTAATAACCATCTAAAATAAATTAATTACAATTAAATTTTAATTCACATTTTCTTTTTAATTAAAAAGTTCTATAATAACATATTATACATAGCAATATACACTTACCAGGACATGTTTCATTTATCTTCAAGCATTGTTCAACTTTATCGCCGTTTATGATTGCTTTATCACAAGTGATACAACCATTCGGTCCAATAGTATTGTTGGGCCCTGTGCATCCAACGCATGTTTCATGACAAGGCACACAAATACCATTTTGAGCATATTTTCCTTCAGGACATTCTGGTATACAATATTTTCCATCTCTAACATGAACACAATCAGAACAACTGTCTGCTCCTGGACCACTGCAGGAATGTTTACACTCGGAATGACAATCACTACAATGCTTTTCATCCATTTGATAAATATTTGGTTGACTGTGACATGTTTTCAAACAAGTTCCATTAAATTTGAAATTTTTACATTCTAAACACTGTTCAGCACCTGGTCCCCAACAACCAGAGTTTGTACATTCTTCGGAACATACGCGCCCTTCAGCCCCTGCAGATATTATAGTCAAATTAATATAAAGAAAATTTATAAAAAAAAATATATTTGAACTTACTGCAGTCAGTTTGATTTCGATTATTCACAATCATAGAAGTATGTTCAGCTGATTTTCTAATTTTACTCCAGTTTATATCGTCGGCATAGCACAAGTCTTTATTCTCTAAAATAACTACGGCACCTGAGTTAATACGTTTTAAAGAACTTAACTCTAATGATCGTAATGGTGTTTTGACAATATATAATGAAGCAAACATAGTGTCCATCAATTGGCGACCGCCAATTACTTCCAGGTTTCGAAAATATGATAGATTTGTAAATTGCGGATGAAAGCCTTGTATGTTGATAAAACCTGTTACTTCACGTAATGTCGAAAATACTTCTAGTCGGTCTGGATGCATTTTTATAAATCGTGATCCAAATGAAAAATTTGTATATACTTGCTGAAAACCATCAAAGCTTTGGTCAAGAATTTCTAATGATCCTTCAATAATTGTACAATCTCTAAACGATTCAATATTTCCTGAGTGCACAATTCCCGTTCCTGGACAAGTTTTTGGGCATGGCCCATTACACGGTACACATTCACCATTCTTAGCTGTTTTATTAATTGGACATGTTCGAACACATGCGCCGTTATCTTTAAGCAAATGCTCTGGACAGTTTCTTACGCATGTTGCACCATAGGCATATTTGCCATCTGGATTCGGTTCCCATAAGTAATTTGTTGGATTGTATTTTTGCATTGGTGGGCATTCTTGTTTACAGACTCCGTCATCGTAAAAATTCCTACAAGCTAAGCAGTCTTTTTGTGTGGGTCCTGTACAACCACCAGCACAAAACAAATGACAGCATTCACGTGGTTTAGGACCAAAACAACGTCCTTGTGCACATTGAGGCGAACAATTAGTTTTACTAAATTTTTGACAATTATGAGCACCTTCACCCCAACATCCAGCCTCACAGTTAGGATGACATGGTGGACATTCCCGTTCAGGTGATGTAAAATTATACGTGAATTTTAATGTTTCTTTAGGACCTGGACAGATATAGTAAATGGTGTTAATTTTATGTAAATTTGTATTTATAAAAAGTATTAATAAAGTATTTATAAAAAGTAGAAAATGGAAATTCCTATTACCTGTTATGATTTCATCCCAATTAATCGATCTCACATGACATAAATTGTAATTATTGAAAAGGCCTACCGATCCAGCTAAAATGTCTCGGAGGGCAGGCAATTCTAATGTATGCATTTGAGAATAGGTAACAAACAGACCGAACTGATCTTCCAAAATATTAAGCTTAAATAAAGTTCTCCCTCGAATAATTTGAAGTCTACGAGAAATAAAAATGAATTAATATTGAAAGTTATAAAATAAAAAACCACACTAGAAAACTATATTAGATTTTTGATTATTTGAATAAATAAACTTACTTTGGTAATACAATATGTTGAATATCAACGTGACTTATCAACACATAACCCGTAACTTCTCGAATATTTTGTACAAAACTTAAATCCAATCGAGGATCTTGTAACCATGTTAACTCTAAGTTACCATCAACATATGTACAATTTGTAAATCTATCTCGTAAATTTCTATAGTGATGATCTCGATTTGATGGTACTGACATTCTTCCATTTGTGCCAATGCATACTGCAAAGAAAAAAATTAAATTCAATTAAATTTTGTTCAGGATGAAAAATTATATTGTTATATAACCTAATAAACCAGAACTTAATAGTCTCAGAGACCAGATTTAAAAAATATTGTTATTTTAAGCAAATTGATATCATATTTATTATTTCGACAAAAAAATCCGGAAGAAACAAAAAGTTTTTTTTTAGTTTTATAAATCATATTTCTAGTTGTTACTTGCAATGCAGTACAGAAAGTGCTCAGGGCCTCGCTGTGCATAGCCTCAAGCACAATTCTAAACAAATAAACTTAATACTTACTCACTATTTCACTTTCATAGCGAAAATTGTAAAAAATGTGACCTTTCACAAAACTATATTTATTTTTTCACGAAATTGAATCATTGCCAACCGAATGTTAAATATTAAAATTTTGATAAAATATCAATTTCAATCTTCATCACTTCAATGAAACAAATTTCAAAAAATAAACTGAATACAATATCTACAATTCGAAGATTTGTATATTGTTAAATATCTGATAACTCATGTTAATGTTTATTTTTTTTTTCTTTCTTTTTATGATTTCTGAATAGAAGTAGATGAACAAGTTTTGATTTGACCATATGGTCCATTTTTTTTTTTTTTTTTTATTTCATTTCTTCTTATATTCTTTTTAAATCTAATTAATAATAAAAAATTATAATTCAAATGAGATTTATTATATGGACTATCTGCATGTCAGATTGTTAATTTTCAATAGAAAAATTTCCGTCCTATAAGTAATGGTAGATACCAATATGCTATATATATAATTTACATAAGAAGTGAAGCCGAAAATTAACTATATTTGGATGTGGTCTAACTTCATATCATTTATACTTTTGTAGATACCTCTAATACATAGCCATGCATCAACAAAAATCTTGACAATGTACTTTACTATTTATGGAAGGTGGAAATATACATTATATAAGATGTGTGCTTTATTGTAAATCACAATAATACATAATTACATATATTTAATTTAAATAATTCTTTTGCTTTTTTTTATATATGTTCTCTTTTATAATTTTTGTTTTAATGTTTTCTAGTTTAAAGATCTGTAAACAAGGACAGTATAATCAAGTATATATTTCAAAATTTCAAAAGTATTACTTATTCATCTCATTGAAAAAGAAACATAAACTGTAATTATTTTAAAATTCGACAAAAGATGAAATGTACATTTAACCATAAATATACATATATTTATATAACAACATCCAGTAATAACTATTTCCTCTTTTTCGGTTAACTGTTCATTTTCAATCTACATAACATCACAAATTGTATGGTAAATATACTTATACTCTGGAAATCAATTTTTTTTTTGTTTTATTCGAAAATGAATTAAAATTTAACCAACGATGAAATAATCATACTTAATATCCCATTATCAAACAAAATGTATACAAATACATATTGTAGTTCTAAAGGCTAAAGCGCATTTACGAGTATATATCAGTCATCTAGATTCTCTTTTCATATTCGTCTTTTCCTCTCTGTCATTTCTAATTTTTTTTTATTAGTAAGTATTCAATGCTTTTGAATATTCTTTTTTTGGTCTAAAAACTACTTATGGTGAGTTTAGATCTTAAGTTAAAATTTTGTTGTTGTTGCTTTATATTAAATATAAGTATATGCATTTAAAAATCCACAAAACCGGTCAACCTTGACGTAACGGAGAAAAATGAAAAAATGAAAAAATAAAAAAAGTTTTATAAAGGCACGCGTGCGCGTAAGAATAGTAATTATTTATATTTATGCACATTGCACATTGCACATAAAAGAATTGTAAATGTATGTATGTGTAGTGTATTTCACTCACAATCTAATTATAATGTAGGCAGATATAATACTCAAATACCTGTTGGAATAATTGTACATTGTGTTTTTGTCTGCACTCTTAGCTAATATTAAATGTTTGTATATATCTTACATATTTATACGTACAATGCACACCATTGAAATAGCACATAACCATTTATTTATTTTTTTAATTTTTTTTTTTCTTTTATTTGTATCCCTTTTTCGGATTAAATGGAAATATTTTTTATTAACATGATTAACTAACATTCGTTTTAAATATTTTTACATATTTTTCTTAATACAACACAAAAATTAAATAAATAATAATAATTGTAATGTAATGTAAAGTGGCGCATGTAAAACATCAACTAGTAAATAGTAACACATTACACGATTTTATAATTGTGCAATATTTTCCACTGCAATGATTTTTGGTTTTATTTACTTTTATAGAATAATTCTGTTTAAATATCTCTTTATAGAACTAAACTGTTGTGTGCAGCGCAAAAAAAAAAACTAATTTCATAAATATTAGAAATGGGATTTCGTAAATAATTGTCTACGAAAAACAATAATTTTGAAAGGGAAAGGTATAACTTCGCAGTCACACTCGGTAGCAATTTAATCACACTGTTCTGTTATACATTTTATAATTCTAATAAATTAACCATGCATACAGTTTTTATGATACAGATGAAATATAAATGAAATGCGTGTATGATTCATTAAAATATCCACTAATATGTATTTTATATACATAAAAAAAAAAAAAAATTGTAATTAATTCTTATTATGTGCCATTTGAATATAACCGACATATTTCTTTGAAACAAACGAGAGAAGAAGAAAAAAACAGATTCATGTATAATAAAATACCTATGTGATAGAGAGGTGTATTAAGTATTATACACATTTATACAAAAGCTGCATGTGATGTAAAGCAAAACACATTAAAATGATTGTATATGTATATATATGTGCGTTGCGTAGGCTAATTTTTTTCTTCATTTTTTTGTGTTTTTTTTTTCTTTCTGTTTATTAATGTACACATACATAATACGAAATATTTTCTTCCGTATATGCTTTTATAAGACACTCATTAACGAATGATTTTAATTTTTATGTTTTTTTTTTTTTGTTCAATACGTTCAGTAATAATGTGTAAGATAAATTAAACATAAAATATATTTTCTTATATATTTTGTCAGATTGACTATAACGCACACCTAATTAATTCATCCACATATTGTTTTAATAATAGTTTAACTTTCGTTTCGATGCAATTTCCGTAGAAGCTTCAATAATAATATACGGATTTGTATAATTTTTACGCCTTCATTCTATTTTGATTACTATATGAAAACAATAATTAAAGTTGGTTGGTTTGTTTATTTTTATTTTGGGTTGTTATTTAATTTTCTGCTATTAATTAATGTATTTTTACTATCCCGCATACTGCAATTTAATATAATTTTTTTTTCTTAAAGTAAAATCAGCGCTTTTTTAAATTAATTTTTCGAAAGTTTATTCGTTATATATTTTTTTTTTTTTTTGGTTTGTTTTTTGTATGCACGAATAATTCAATGAACCAAATTAATTGTATAGAAACATTAATGATGAACACATTTAATTCAATCATTTCTAACGAATTGTGCTAATTTTTCTTTAAATAAGAAAATAATGGAAGAAAAAATTTTGAAAGTTTTAATCAAGTTATTTTTAATGTTATTTTTGTAAATTTGATGATTTTTTAAAATGCTAAAAAAAAAACAACTAATTAATCAAAAATAAGAAAATAATTTAATTTTTTTGATTGTTTTGGTAAATTAAAGTGTTCGCCCAATCATAAAACAAGGTCAATAAGAAACAATAAAAAACAAATAAATTGCTTTAATTACAAAATAATTGTAAATTATTAGTAAACATCTATCAATATTGAAATATCTGAAATGAAACAATTCGGAGGTTAATTTCTGTATTGCCTCAATGGCCAGCATATTTACAGAATAAAATTAAACATATATGAAGAATTATTACCAAATAAACATAATTATATTATTAATTTTTGTAAAATTTCATTCATTTAAATCATTTTTTTCGCATTTTTTTATATCAATTCAATAAATGTATTATTAAATAGAACCTCGAAAAAAACTGAAACTATAATCATTCATTTAAAAAATAAAAAAAAAAAAATTGGAGAAATTAATAAAACTAAATAAAAACGAACACCGAAAACAATACCAATCAAATTCAATATAACCGCTCTCTGTAACTGCTAATTACATATAACATTCTTTTGCTGTTGTACAGAAAGAACATCATCCGATCGTACTTTTAACTTTAATATTATCCATTACACCATTACACATAGTAAATATATGTACTGTCTATAAGCATAATAATAACATATAATAATAATAATAATGGCGTACATTATACTCTTAAGTTATTATTGCGTACATATATATTTATGCTCTTTTTAATACACATCAGAAAACAAAATCTAAAATGAACATTGTACACAATTTTTACATTAATAATAACAAATTGCAGTAAAGAATCAAGCGTGAGGAATTAATAGCCACATATCTTGTGTATTGTGAATGATAGATGACCATATGGTTAATAAGCGGCATATTATTTCTTTAAATATTTATATATATATATATAAAAGAAAAGTAAAGAATAACGAAGAATGTAGCAATCAATTTCCAACAACGATTTTGGTACATCATATCATAACGTACTACACTCGTAAAAATTAAATTAACATACTTTTACATTTTATCTTGCAGACTGTATGAATATTAACAATCACACACCACAGCAATAACCGAATAATAATAATAATAAAATGAACAAAACAAAAAAACCAAAACATTTAGTTACCAACCAACTCAACAGACATTATTAATATTACACTTTGTTTTCTAAACATTTAAATCTTTATTTGTGGTGAATTTATCAAATACGATGCGCATTGTGCATTATATTTCAAAAATTATGTTGTGGTTGTCAAAAATGTCGATATTTTAATTAATATTTATGTTTTAACGTTTAAATTTCATTTTATCTTTGGCTGTTGGTCTTTTACATTTTTATGAAGTTTACATATTCAAAGTTGGTAAGTAATAAATTAAAGAAATAGCTCGTTGGCGCGCGTTAACCAATTAGCAGATAAATGGAATAACATCTTAAAATATCATAAATAGATTTTTCATCTGGTTTTTTTTTTCTTTTTTGTATTTTTTTTTTTTTTTTATTCGTTCCCACCCACACGCACACACACACAGAAACGAACTCAAAATCGATTTTATTGTTTTAATTTCTTATTTTTCTTTTTCTTTTCATTTCTTTGCTTCATTTTAATATTGACCAAATTTTGAAATATACATTTAAGATTAAAATAAAAAGAAGATGATTTAAGAAAAAAGTTTTAATAATAAAAAAAAGAAACAATGAAGAAAAAAAATCATCATCCAGAAATAATAATGATTATAAAGCCTACACCTTTTTTTCTCTCAATTTTTTTGATTATGCAGATGGGCAAGTATGGTTTTAAAAATATATATATAATTTGTGGGCGAATGCCGCCATATTTAAAATTCAAATTATTTCGATTATGAATACTGTGAACGCAGTCTGGTATATTTTATGTGTCTTTTAATAGTATTTTTTTTATTATTATTATTATTATTATTATTAGGTATTATTATTATGAATAGCTAGATGTTTTCTATATGATCGATGTTCTAAAAATCGTAAAGGTGTTTTTATTTCTTAATTTTATTCTTGAATCAACATTATGCATTAATTCTAAAAGTGTTGATATTTTAGGTTCGGTAATTTTTGTGTATATTTCAAATGTATATATGTTTTGGTTATATGAATTCTTTGATTTTTCTTAATTCTCATTTGTAATATTGCGCACCCTTTTTTCATTGTAGAATCATATTAAAAGCTTTCAGAATCAATGGCTTACATTTAATTGTATGTTCAAGTAAATTTTTCGAAATTATTTAATTAAGACTTGTATAACCTGTTAATCTGCACAAAAAAAGAAATTCAAATTAATATAAAATACTATGATATATTCGCATAACCACAAGAACGAAATATTTTCTTAGAAGATGATAAATTTCATTGATTGATCTACAAACTAACTGCAACCAGATGACGTTATTGTTTCTAAAATTATTATCAAATTTCTTCTATTATGGCTTTAAAATAAACAAAATTATTCAAGTAGGCGAGAGATTATTTTCAAACATAAAAAAAAAATGATATTTTAGACTATATGTAAATATAAGGATATTAAAGCAATCAGTCACATTTCGGTACATCGGAAATATAGTTTATTCTAATCTAAATCCATCGTTATGCTAAACGACAAGACCACAACAATAAGTAAGTACAGTACCGGATTCTATATACATATTTCTTATTTCTAGAGAAGGTTTTATGGTACCTATTCATTTTTTTCCTCTGTCAATTGTTCAAAGTTCATATGTCTACATTTATTTGTCTGTAATTATATTCCCAACAATTGTCAATTTGATCATCATAACTTCAAAAAAAAAATCACTGGATATATCAAATCAATTTTATTCCAAATGTGTATCCAAGTGGAATATTTCATACAGAAAATTTATAAGAGAAAGTATCCATTAGTTAGGTATAACTGCTGGCTGCTGCTGTGGCATTTAATATAAAAAGTTAAATGTGCAGTGCATGCGACAACAAAATCCAGTTTTTATTTTAATATCGATTTTATTTCACTATAAATTTTATAATAAAATAAAAAAAAAAAACAAATAAATAAATAAAAAACAATAATGTAACTTTGTGGCAAATGTTTTCATAGAATTTATTATCAAGGAAATAGTGAATTTTCCAGTTGCGCAAACCAAATATTTTTATTTTCATATATACACTCTACTCTATTCACCTAACATATTTCTTATAATAAATATTGCATTCAATAGTTTAATTTATGTGATATAATATTTTGTAGTTAGAATAATCTAACCTATATTTAAAACGATAAAACTATAAAAAAAAAAAGGAAAAGAAAAAGTATAAGCAATAACAAATCAACACGATATTTATTTATTTATGCAATTCTATGCACATACAGAACACAAATATTAATTTAAATTTTAATAAAATTTCAGCAAATTGATTATTACTTTGTTTTATTCGAATTAACCAACCAGATATCCAGCTGCACATTTAAAATTATAATATTATTATCATATATTGTTTCCATTTCATTTTATATGAATTTGAATAGAAAATATGGAAATGGTATATTTGAATATAGAAAAAAAAAAGGAAAAGAAAAGAAAAGAGAAATAATATTGAGTTAATGATAATATTAAATGGACCACACATCACCTGATAATTTTATATTTCTTACGAACAACCAAACAGAAATGTTTCCTTATATAAGTAGAAATGTGTATATGTACTTACATTGTTATTGTACCATCTAAATAGATTCATATTTATTAAAAAAAAAAAAAAATTAATAAGAAGAAATGAAAACAAAGCATGGTTGTTTTTGATAATGTCAGCCGTTTCATTAGAATATTGTAATATGACACACAATCATACAATGTTAACCATAATTTAGGGTGACCGGCAAATTGGTCGACAAAAATTTAGGCGAAACAATTTTGTTTTTTCGACACATTAATAATGTCGACACTCTTTTTTTAATTGTTTATAGAAGCAACGCTGTTAAAAACTTATTTCCTTTGTATTATGTTTATTATGAGATGAATCCTTTGTTAAAAACTATTTATACAACAGCGATTGCTACTTCTAAACTATCCCAATAAACCACGTCTGACGCTTGTCATGTAAGCTATGTAAACACAGTGTATACCGAATGTTTATATATCTTTTACACGACGCATTACATTGACATAACACTATGAATACATAATGAATGCATAGTGTATACATAATGTAATGTCTGACATATTTGACTTGGTTTATTTCGTGTCGACACTATTAATATGTCGACAAAATGAATGTTGAAAAAATTGTGTCGACTAAAATGCTGTCGTCTAAATTTTTGTCGACTATTTGACCGGTAGCCATAATTTAGTATAATTTTTATTTAAATCAATTTTTGTTCGTCGTAAAAATAAATTGTGTTTTTTTTTTCTTTTTAATATTGATTAAGTATAAAAGCATTTGTTTTATTTTATTTTTTTTTTCTTATGGAGAGTGAATCAAAATTTTATTGTGACAAATGTTTGTTTAAAAATGTTGTTTGCCCTTGGATGCAAGAGATAAAATGAAAATGCCGAAAAATAATTAATATATTGTTTATATTTATTTAACATATTGGATATTGGATACATGTACAAAAAAACTGCAGTCAAATTTATACATAAATATAATAACAAATCGACTATTAACATATCTGTTTTATTTACGTTGAAAATTTAACTAATTTCTATACAGTTTTTGTTCAGGGATGTGAAATGATTTAAAATTAACTGGATTGACATTATAGTTTTTGACAAAATATATTATTCTTTTAATTTTCCATTTTTAATTAGTTATTAATATTCAATAATTAATATGTAGATTCAATAAAACATTCAGTTGCAAATTGAGCGATGATGCCAACCGTAATTATTATATACATTTAATAAAAAAGTAATTTCAACTTCCGTTACGTATTTCCGTCACACTGTTTTATAATCATTGGCAAAACTGTTTTTCAACCCATCATATTTATTATGGGGCTATTATTCACCTAGTTTATTAGTGATATTGGAAAATTACTTATTAAATTTCTGATTAATTTTATTTATATAATAAAAATTATAATATAAATCAAATAAATTAAGAAATGTATCATTTAAAATATGACCTGAATATTTCCATCCCTGATTGAATTGTATCAAAAAAAAAAAATCCTTGTATTAATTTCATCCTTTAATAAATGTTGTTATTATCAAATTTGTTTATTATTAAAAGGCACCGTTTAAAATATCCGTTGATAATCATTAACTCACTTCAAATGTATGAATAGAAAAAAATTCCATTCGAATAAAAATAAATATGTTAAATCTTTATTTTTTTTTTACATACTTTAAATCAATACAGTTGTTGTTAAAAGCGTGCGCGTAACAATACAATAAGGCCAACCATAAGCCTACTCTTATCTTGTACTAAAACAACCGCACACCTTAACTTTTGTCATCATCAAAATGTCCGTCTCCAACTAGACAGGTATTACATGCAAACCTATAAACGAACAATACGAACAAAATAAGTAATTCAAATCTGTTTTGCGTGTAGGTGGTGTGGTGATGGTTCCGAAAACAAAAAACAAAAAAAAAAAAACAGATAAAAAGAAGAAGACATTTTTCTTCCTCTGTATTAATGGCCTGATCTGTTATTACATCCCAAGACATGGTATACCTCCAAAAATTTACATAAATCGAAATGATTAAATTTTCTAATATTTAAATTATGAATATTTTAGAGTGATATTCGAATAAAAACTACGACTTTATATAGTCATCATCAACATCATCAAAAATAAAAAAAAAAATTAAAAATAAATAAATTTGGAGGTACGTCGCTCCATCATCTCTCTCGTCTTTTACTCAGCCAAATAAAGAAGAAGAAAAACAAAACAATATGGCTTTTTTCAGTTAAGTTCCTCTGCGTAATGTTGATTTCTTGAAATTTTAATAATATAATATATGTTATGTATGACATATTGAATTGAATGTGCATGTTGATTTTTGTATTGCCGGTTTATATTTGTCTATTTATAATGTGCATGTAAGATTATTATAGTTATTATAAATATACTTTTTCAAAATTTTTTTTTTTATGAAGATGATACACCTACGCTTTAATTTGTAATATAATATAAATATATATGATTTTTAGTTGCATGAATTTGAGAGTAAACGCCACCATATGTTTTTCGTTACTAGTTTGTTGTTGTTCGATAAACTTGAAGAGAAAAAAAATTAATTTATAATGAATAAAGGTGGATTCGACGAAATAATAAATATGTTTTTCAACACTATTATTCTAATAGCAAAATATGACGAAACCGAAAGATATACGTTACAAAATCATTTTCATTCATTAGTTTTAACAAGATTTGTGCATTTTTAATATTCATTGATGAGTTTTTATACTGATGCTTTTTATACTGAATCATATTTTGATTTTATTCCTATTAAGGTTAATATTATTTGTAGATCTTTTTGTTTATATGATGTTTATGAAGGGACAATTTGGAAATAAAGTGTAGGCTGGAATGTATATGTCACGATGTAAAGTCCATTCATTTAAAAAACAAAAAAACGCATGATAGCCTATCGCACGTGCAATATCATTTTACATATCTATGTTTTGCGTAGGAAACATAGGTGATATGTTATAAATGAAAAAAAATAATAATATAATAATAAATAAATAAATATGTTTGTTTCAAAGCGAAAATTAATATTTAATTTATTCTAAATTGAAATTTTCATTCATAAAAATAAAACTGAGGCTATTAAAAAAAAAAAAACATTAATTAAAGATCCCAAGAGGCAAGCGTGAGCAAAATCATATACTAGGCAAAATTTTATTTGCTTTTAATTAAAGCTCGCGATGATGAAATCATATCAGCCTGTAAGCTACCAGGTAAAATAGGTTAATTCATTTTCAACAAAAAAAAAATCACAAAAATATTTAGAAATAATTAATTGTTTCATTTCGTTAGATGCATGTAGGCTATGATGTTTATAGATAAAATGCAACAATTATTATAAACGGTTCGTCTAAACGCAATACAAAATTAAAATGATTTCTAAAGTTGTATTTGTTTCCCTCTATGTTTATTGTTTATAGACTCTGGGTTCAGATAATAGGTATATATTTTTTTATTCTTATGAAATTTCTGGTACGTCGTATATATTTTGCCATTAGCATGCAAACAAACCAGCATCTTGAAAAAAGGAAAATATAACAAAATATAATAAAAGCAACAACAATGTGAATGCATGAAACAAGTAAAAATGGCCGACAAAGTGATTATTTCTGCTCAAATTACATGATGCAGTTTACCCAGTACCTACAACAAAACAATGTACCACAATCTCTTATGTATTCTATGGTACAATTTCGATACCGAGCTTATAAAATATATGCGGGATTCTTTTTTCTTTTCTTTTCTTTTTTTTTTTTTTATTTTTTTATTCGTTTTTATTATTTGTATTTGCAGCACAAGGAGTTTATTAACTATAATAGCTCTCTACCTCAAATAAGAATAAAAAGAGTTTTCGCGTCTTATCTTATTTTGTAAAATGGTAACATAAAGAACATTCGTGAAAACAACATGAAAAAATTCATATACACAGAACTCATATCAACTAATAAAACACGAAAGAAAAAAATGAAAACAATATAAAAAAAAAATGAAAATATATGAAAGGCAAAGATATCTCGCGAGTAACTAAATATTTTCGTGATTTGCTTTTGCAAATATATAAATTTATTGGAAATATACTTATAAGTGAATAAGTTAAAACCTACTATGAACTTTATACATAAATATTTTCTAAAATAGAGTAGATTGAATGCAAACACTATTAGCGACAACATATATTCATAATCCAATTGCGAAGATGTACATTTATTTTAATAACATAAATTACAAAAACTTTTATCACTGAAAAACATTTTAATATAACCAATGACCGGTGCTGTTTGTTATTCAATTTACTAACTAACATATGAGGAAAAGCATTAATGGCGACGGGTGATTAAATACTTCACAAAGAATAACTATACACTATATAATAAGAAAGAAACCAATAACATTTGCTGAAAACAAAACAAACAGCAAGCAAAAAAAAAATAAATAAATAAAAATAAAAGAAAAATATAAAAATAAACGATAAGTTGATAAGAAAAAAAAAAAAAAGTAAAATAACAACACACATTTTATGTTACGGAACTGTGTCCCCATGTTTTAGTTATACACAAACACAATACAATAGCGATTCAATAAAGTCGCAAATGTGCAAAAGCATTCCTTCATTGAATTTGCTTTCGAGCAAAAAGCATCTGGTATTAGTTTATAAAAAAAGAATAATAAAAAAATGCATTGCAAGGTATTTTATTTCGAAGTAGAAACATTTCTGTTATAAAATGGTTTAAAAAAGTGTGCGTGTCCGTTTAAAATATTGCCAAATTTCAATTAACGACAACAATTTAAATGTAGAAAAAAAAATGATATGTACTTGAAATTAAAAACGGTTAATCGTACATCAATTTCATTCATTCTTTGATTAATTCTTGTTTAATCTCGAAATGTTTCGATCAAACCAATTGCATGACATTAATTTGTTATTTTGTCAAATATAAGAAGAATGTTTTTCATTACTTAAAAAAACAATAAAAACCAAAATCTTTTCCTTATATTTGTATAGAATTATTAAATACGTGTAATATAACTAAAATTAAATAATAAATATACATTTAAATATTAGTGTTATTCTCTTATTTGTATAAACGATCCATAAAGGTTCACTTTCGGACAAAAGATATTCATCATTTGTTAAGCAAAACCACATACATATATTAATAAAAATATTTTTCATTTTTTTCTTTTTTCTTTTGAAGAACAAAACCAAAGTACATACAAATTCTGTCTAAATGCTATTTAAATATCTTGTCGCGTGTTTTTTTCCTAAAAAAAAGAAAAAAAGAAATGCCGATTGTTTTCGACACTTGAAGTACATTACTTCTTGAAAAGTACACAATATTTTTTTTTTTTTTTCGTTAAATATTTCTGTATGCACACACGTTTTATATAGAAATAAAATACATAGTCCGCACGAAGGATACAAATATATAATAGAAATGACATCATACATAAAACAACTGATATTTAATATATATAAATAATAACGTAATAATCATATGTGCATGTTTGGCTTATAATAATTGAAACCACAAGCGCACAAAGAAACTAGCTGAGTTCGTTTAAATATACAATATACAATATACATAGTAATAAACCAATGAACTGTATGCTTTGGCTTTGGCTGTATCAGCATTAAGCACCATATTCTTATATATATGAGTTTGAATAGGTAAAAAATAATTATTTATCTATTTACATACACTAATACATACACTAATACAATTTACATAATATATAAGGCACTATCATCAAACAAAACTCCCACACGTTTATGTTGAATAAAAATATTATTTAAAATCCAGTACTGACTGTTTAGTATTTCATATTTGAAATGATGAACTATTGGAAAATACTATTTTGTTTATTTATTTTTATTTCTGTTTTTTTTTTCTTTCTTAATAAGAAAAAATATGTTTAGTATATATTCTTTTTATATTAAAACTAGACAAAATCTATTTTATATGTATGTGAATTCTAATAAATTTGATTTAATGGAGTTTCACGAGATGCAATACCATTCCCAAAATCAATAAATCATATCAGCCATTATATACAAACATATATTCAGGGATGAGAAGTACGAGTAGGAATTTAAAATAAGTCTAATTTCTTATAAAGTTATTTATATATATCTTCTTTTTTTTCAAGGATTTTTAAATACAAGTCTATGAAATATTCTGATGTGTTTGTGTATTAAATACAAAAAAAAGCAGTAAATATTATATTGTCCATCCCTGTTATTACTTAATGTATGTGTATATGTACTTCTACGTAATTTAACATATATCTTTATATCATTAGCTGATGAAGATGTAGAAGATGATTAAAATATATGTGTTTTGTTCAATTTTTATAATAAAACTTCTATTAAACAGTAGACTTTAGACGAGAAACTTGATTTTTGTGTTTTCTATTAAGCATAATCTACAATGACGTAATGGTTTGTAAGATATGTAAGATTTGTAAGGATTTTTAACACAGACACGACTTTTTACATCATGTGACCGATTTTTGTTTACTTGTAGTGGTTAAAAAGCCGTGTCTGTGTTGAAATCCTTAAAAGTCTCTTACAATACCTTACGTCATTGTACTTGATGCTTTAACGATACGACGAATATAAAATATGTATCATATCTTTAAGCGGAACATCATCAATGCTTAATAATTTAATAGTTCATACGAATTGTTGTGTTGTGATTCAACTGAAATCTTTAATTTGGTTATGATTGAAATAAAATGTTTATAACTAGTTATAAATAGTTATAGTTTAAACAGATCGAAATATATTTAACATCAATTCGAAAATCAACAACCAACCTCTATAGATTTTGCAGGTATCTAAATCATTTTCGTACGAGTAGTTCCTCAATAATTTTTGGTTAAATTCTTTGTTAAATTAAAGCTAAATTCATCTTAGGCACTTTCAGATTCCTAGGCTAAATAATACGTTTATTATAGCCACATTCGGTATAGCAAAAAATGTATTTACAAGTTTAATATAAATTTAAAACATCCTAGAATATTTATCTAACTGAATTTCTCAAATACAGAAAGAAAAAACAGTTTAAATCTTCATCAGAATATTTTGTTCACTATTCAATCAACAATGAATCCAGTTAGTATTTAGTTTCACTGTTTATCTGTTCACAAATTAAATATATATTTTTTTTTTCAGTAAAACTATGAATGTGTAACTAAAATGTTGCTGTCAACTGTTATTCTGAAGAAAAAATATATTGGAATAAACAAGAGAACCAAAAGATACATGCATGCATATACCTGCTCGTCATTTAAACATCTTTTCATTATTGTTATAGTTATAGTTGTTATAAAAGGTGTATTTCTCATGAATACAATGCAGTGCAGCTATAACTCATATTATTGTGAAAATACATATATTTTGTTTGTTTGATTTATTTTTTATTTTTATAAGCGCGTAGAGTAAATTGTTGTGCTTGTAATGGTGATGTGTGCCATAGAACGCATTATTATTATTATTATTTTTTTTATTTTCTATTATACAACAGATCACATTGTGCCTGTATTTCGAGCCATGTCGAAAATATAATATTAACCTCATCTGACTTTTTCTTTTGTATGAAATAAAAAAAAAATAAAAAAATGTATTATAATATTTACTTGCGTAGTTTTTTTTTGCTTTTCTTCATATGGTGTTCAGTTTACTTTGCAGAGATTGGAGAATGGAAAATAGTCAGATTTCTGTTATTTATTTTTCTCTATACAACAATACCATCAGAACATATCATCGAATCGTATTTTAATTCCTTTTTATAATTTAAATTGTAGATTTTTTTTTAGAATCTAATTTAAATAGAAATTAATTTTATGATATGAATATATGATTATTATTTACGGATCATCAGAAATGTGTGTCAGTGTATGAATGTAATGTATTTTTTAGTTAATTATAAAAGGTAGATATGATTTCAAACAATCTATGTATTTATTCTACATAAAAATACTACAAAGCTAAGATTCAGAGATTATGGTACGAAGGTCTTCAATATTTTAGAGGGCATTATATGCATGAGATAGTTTTCAATTAGTTTAAATCTATTTCAAAAATATGGCTTGACAATCAATAAAATTTACAAAAAAAAAAAAAAATTATATAGAAGAATTATGTGAAGATGAAAAATAAATAAACGTTTAAAAATATTTCAACAATCTCTTGAGAAAAATTTAAAATATTTACTTTGAAATTGTATTCGTCGTCTGTCGATTATCTGCCTATGTTTAAACAATAGAAACGTTTTTTTTTTTTAGATTATTATTTTCTTAATGACCGCGCGATTGAACAAACAAAACAAAATGTTTCGAGATAAAAAAAAAAATATATAAATAAACAGCGACAGAGGACATAATTTAGAAAAACATAAAGAAACACAAAAAAAAAAAAAAATAGTTATACAGAAACAATGCCACTTATTTCATAGAAATATTAATTTAAATATTTAGGATAAAAACTATTTGGTCGGTAGGTCAAAAGTTAATATTTTTCATGTCTTTTTTCCACCATTCTTCAGTATTCACAGCATTACAGTTAATTGTTGTTAGTAGCAGACATTTATTTAATTTCGGTATTAAGTAAAGTCATAAAATATATCCATAATTAATAATTACAACAAGAAGTTTGTTAGTTCAGTAATATGAAAATTGAACATAAATTAAAAAAAAAAACAACAACAACATCGTAAAGGTCACATAATAATCTAAGCATTGTATTTGTACTGCTACAGTTTCTTTTGTAGTAATAATAATAATAATAATAATAATAATAATAATAATAATAATAAAATAATAACAAAATGTGTGTAAAGTCAATGTTAATAAAATGTTACCAATACTTGAATACATTTTTTATTTTATTATTTTCTTTAAATACAAATAAAAATAAAGTTGGTACAAACATTTTATGGACATATTGATGGCAATAAAACAAACTTGTTTGTGGCGCCGTATCGCCCGTCATTTATACTTTTCTTACAATCTTCTCTATATGCACACAATAACACTTTTTTTCTGCATCATATTGAATTTTTAAAACTGCGTCTTCAATCTTCTTTATAACCATTTTATTGTCTTGTAATTCGTTTATTTTTGATTGTTTTCTTTGTTTTTAAATCGATTACATTGCACATTACATGAATATTGTACCAATAAAGCCAAGCACAACAAAAAAAAATAAAAAATAAAATGGAAATATAGAAGAAGAAAATTTGCACAGACACAACCAAAAACTTACAATTGCAAAATTAATTTTAATAGGAATCTGGAATACAATAATATTTATAAACTAATAAATTATAACTGAAAATAACATAGGCGTTTTTACGGATTGACTTTCTGATAAGACGAAAGAAAATTATATGACTGTAATTGACTGTAAATTAATAAATGTTATAATATTTAATGTGGCGTAAATAAATTTAAGTAAAATATAATTTATATTCAACTGTATTTTGTTATAATTTCAATTCGATATATTATTTTAATTTTTATAAAATTCATTAAAGAAATATGTATAAAGTCGACTGTAACTGAATTGACTATATATGCATTCATTTATAAATTAACTGCTCCAAATTTTTATAGATTGATCCGTAACGAATAATTATTGCACTAAATGATTAAATTAAATTTTTACCGTTATAATAATGTGGTTACGCAAAATTCCAATTACTGGATCTAAATGAAATGCATATTAAACCAAAATAAGTAACATTAATCGGATTATAATTGAGTAAAATTTCTTTCGAAAAATATGAAGCTAATATAAAATTTAATCACACAATTTATAATGCAGAGATTGAACCAATTCTTATTGAAAATTTTCTAGAAACCTCTGGCACACAACTGAAAATATGCAAAAGAAAAAAGAAAGGAAAAACTTTAGATTAATTTTGTGTGCAATGTTTTCGCCTTTATCGATCTCACAAAAATATGACATTCAATCATACAAACTACAAAATAACCTTTAAATACAACAAATGTATCATAATTTTCAAAAAATTTATTTCTTCGTCTTATGTTTTTTAGTTTTTTTTTTTATTTTGATTTTCATTTACCAATTTATATTTCTTTAAGTTTATATTTTAAATGGCTTAGAACGCAATTAAATACGAGAGAGTATGTATAAAAATCGTTTCAATAATAATCGAATGCTATGGCTATTGTATATTATATGAATTGCGTTTGTTTATTATAATATGTGTATGAGAATCAATTTTACATTGTTTTCGCAATATTGCCTTTGAGCTTAAATTGGTTGTACAATTAAGATTGGTAAAATAAGATAGAAAATACACACACACACACACAATAATGTTCATTATTCGTGTACAAGATAAATGAATTGAATACCAAAATGTATATAAAAGAAAAATGGAAACATAAAAAAAAAACACATACACCATCTTTTAAGAAGCAATGGGAATGTATTTCTTTTTTTGCGATTGGTTAATGAGAACACTGTTCTTATACATGATGACGATGACAAGTGATTTTTTATAGTCCAGTTCTTTATATTTAGTTTTTTTTTTTTGTATGTTTCCTAATTGAAAATATATGACCAATGATTCAATGATTCAAACAAGTGGAAGTTATGTATATAGCTAGCTACGCATCAGAGTTCATAGATAAAAGAACTGCTGACATAGCCATCTATTGAAATTTTAAACCATTCAGCTTAATGAACTAATTGTTGGTTTCAACTTATTAAAAATTTACTTTATTCATTTCTATTTTTGTTTATTTCGGAACTCTCCAATTACATACATTGTTAATATTCTACCAGTCATCATAATTAATATTTTTCTGAGTAAAGAAGAAAATTATTTTATCAGATGTACAAATCAATGTTTTAGGTAAAAAATATATTTGCTTGTTTTTTTAGCAGTGAATTTACAATAAAACCTTTTGTAAAGGAGGATCAGTAGATTTAAATGTTCAGTTTACATTTTTTTTCTTCTTTTTTAAATCCTCTGACTCAAAGCTGTCTATAAAAAGAATGCCATATATTCATAACTATATGAAAAGTCAAGCTCTCATTTAACCATACAATAAATATGTTAGATTACTTTAAAAGATAAAAGAATAAAAAGGTAAGGGAAGAAAAAAACCTGAAACCTGAAACCAGAAACTAAAATAAAAAAATATGTTTATATAAATGGGTAGAGAGATATGTAGGTATACTTAAAGCATAACACAAAACATTTACAGGTAAATCAAAACTCTCATTCTCGTATATATTGTGGCACATCAGTTTATGTTAAAAATTCTATGGAAAAAATAAAAATTTTAAGAAAAAGAAATTTCATTCTATTGTAATAGTCGAATATAGTATTACGCTATATTCAAACTGTTCCATCTCAAATACGAAAACTCTTAGTGTATGCTGCAATGTGTACAAATATCACATAAAATAAAAAAAAAGATATATAAAAAATAAAAAAATGATAATAATAAAGAAATAAGAGAGAAAAAAATGTATTCATTATGTTAATAACAAAATGAAGAAGAATAAAAATAGATAAATAAAAATTGAACAATTCATATTAATTCAAATGTACATAGCGTGTCAGGGCTATGTTTAGAATATGAAGAAAACTGATTTAAACATTAACACCTCTATCATCAATTATTCGTGATATTCAAATAATGATTTATGCTCGAGTTCAATTTTTTCGTTACATTTTATTATTCATTTGGTATAGTTGACGTAACACACTTTAGCTTCATTTTAATTATAGCTAAAGCTTCTCTTAAATGTATTAAAATACTATGATTTTAACAAGACGTCGCGTCGTGGATAGTTGATTTGAATAAGTAGAGAAAACGACATAGAAAAAAAAAAAAAACAAAAATAGAGATTGAAATAATGAAAATTAAACTCTCATATCAATTCTTATTTAAATTTCTAGACACGATTTTTCATGTAGCGCATGATTTGTATCTCACGCACTTGACAACCTTTAAACCACTGAATATGAGCAAATCACATCATCCGTAAGTAGTAATTTAATGCAAGCGATCTATCTAAGCGTTATATTTATATTTATATATGTTTTTGCTTTTTTTTCCATTCTTCTTATGCTTCTTTTTTTTATTGTACAATATATATAAGTAAGTAAGTATATTGTAAAGTACAAAAATAATGAAAGACAGCAATGCGCAAGTAGCGACGAACTTTAATTTATTGGTTATTACATTTGATGTGATATGGGGCCGTAATCGGGTATATGTGGCGCGGCTGTAAAATAAATATGTATAATGTGTTACGTTTATTATTGAACACACAGACACACCACTGTACCCATTATGGCAAAAGGTATTTGAAGTTAATTTATATTTTTATTTTTTTTTTTTTATTTTTCACATTTTAATGTCAGAATCGTGATGCAGTGGAATTATAGAACATAACGCTTTAGGTGATTTATTAAAAAAAAAAAAAAAAACAACGAAAACGAAAAGAAGAACGGTGCGTTTTTTTTTAATTTTTGGCAACGTATTTCCAAAAACCTGAACATTTTATGTATTTAAAATTCACGAATCGGTTTTATAAATCGTATATAGTATAAACTGACACGACATGATACAACCTCTGAAAATGAGATCTCTAATTCAGTGAAACTCTAGTAATTTTCTTCAATATATTCAATATTAAATATGTTATTAAATTTCAATTTTTGTATTTTTAAATTTATGAAAATTAAAGATTTAAAAAAAGAACATTGCCTAAAGGACACCTCGCACACAGTATTTATTTATTATTTTAAAATATGTAAAATGTGAAAAGATAAACAATAATTTACTGAATTGTAAATATAAACCGTTTATGTGTCATTTGAATATTGTTGAACGTCTGTTATGGTTAAGTTTGCAAAGTAAAATGCTATAAGTCGACGAACGATAAAAAGTGTAAGTAATTTAAAATAATAAATTTCAAAAGTATTTTTATTTGTTTTGGGAAAGTTTGTTAAACATGTCAATTTTCTTACTGAAATCTTGCAATCAGGCTCAAAAAGAATTAAAGTTAATCTAATTGCAATTGTTTCATTAAAAAAATAAATGACATAATTTCTAACAGAATGTATAAGTATCGAATATAAGATGATGCCATGGAATTTACAATAATTACTTTAAATAACTTTAAAATTTTCTAGTTTCTGTGAAATAAATAAAATTTAACGATTTATTTATTCAATCAGTCTCAAAATAGATAAAATTCATCTGATTTTCAAAATTTTTAAAATTAATAAGACATAAGAAAAAGGTCCCATAAAATATTTCGGTTTCATTTAATAATTTTGAAATTGATCAAAATCACTTTGACTTTGGCAAAAAAAAAAACCTATTCAAAAATATAATTTTATTATATAACAAACATCTTTTCATTTAATGCAACAACAACTAAAATGATAGCCTTCTAAATATATACCTCGCATCACAAATATTGTCTTATAGATGTTACACCTCTATCAAGATATTAAATTCAGAACAGACATATAATTTAAGCTTAAACTCACGTATAAAATACCTGAAGGCAAGGTGTGATCCGACCATTATAATTTTTCACCGACAATAGGAAATTCAGCAAGAAAATAAATGCAACATTTTGAATATGTGTGTTGTGTGCAATGCCCGAATTTATAAAAAAAAAACTATATTATACTTTGTGTTCAAGAGTGTAATATAGTTTTATCATAACTTTCGTTTGGTTTTATATCTTTTTGAAGATTTCAACTATAAAAACAGTTTTTTTCTTTGTTGCTAGTTCTTTCGAGAGTGAAATATTTAATAGAAATGAAAAATATTTTTCATTGCAATTCTACAATTTTCACTATTTAGTAACGTTAACATTTAGTAGTTCCTTCGCAGAATTTGTATTTATATAATAAGATCACGGTATGGCCAAACTGTATTATAAATACCTTCTTTCCAACGGAATCTATATAATCTTAGCGGTCAAAAAAATATACTTTTATTACTATTTTACATACACATTATTTTGTTGTTGGTTTTGTTTTAAAGTACCGAAGGTATTATTGCATTGGAAAATAACATTATTTTATAAAACATTAAGATGAAAGATCATCTTGAAAACCAATCATAATACCTTCACTATAGCAAAATTAAATGAGAATGAAAACAAAAAAAAAAACGAAGACCATTACTTTATACTCTGCGTACAAAATATAAACGTTTATACGTAAAGCAATTTAAGTAATGTACTTCATTTAATGTTCATTTGTTTAGTACTTTGGTAATATTGTAAACTATCATTTATTTAATTTTTCAGTTTTATATTACCTACAGTGAAGGGACTATATCTAAAGATGGCATGCAATGCAATGCATCTCTTTATATTCCATATAATTTTTAAATCATTTTTTTTTTTTTACCTTAAAATGTATTTTATTTTGTATGAACTTTAAATTTAATATTATTATTTTTCGTTTTCTGTATTCTTTTTGTACGTTGGCAGATAAATATAGTTTATTTAATTTAATTTTATTTTATTTTTTGTTCAAATAAAAACTGATAGTTTTTAAATCCTCAAATCTCAGATTTTTTTTATAATGAGTGTTTAAAGATTCTTGCTTTTTTGCAATATTAACATTTCGTTCTTATGCTGAAATTGAATCACAATAAAACATAATCAGCAAATCAAGCTATAATTTGGTTTCATAATTCAATGGTGTATTGATGTTTATGTTTGATGCATGTGCATAATTAATAACAAATGAAAAAAAATAAACAATAACAAAAATTTAATGTATAGTAAATTTGTGAATATAAGTTTTGCTCTTAGAATATAAGCTACTCGCTCCATTAATTGACGCAATTTTTTTTTTCTTTTATGAAAATACAATTTAATAAAATGGCGCAGAGTAAAACATGTTAAAAAAGTTTTTAAAAATTATTCCTGAGTAAATTTTACTTACAAAAATTTAGTAATTTAGCAAAATATAATCAAATTTTGGTTAATCTGTAAGATGGTTTATTTTTCAATTTCAATTTTCTATTTGACATAATAAATTAAAATGCTATAAATAATATTTGACCATTTATGAAAATAAAATCAAAGTTCATAATTAAAGTGCAAATCGTGCTATTTTAAACTTCATGACTTTAAAAATAAAAATTTACTTATTCTTTAGCCTTTAGCCCATTAAGAATAAAATATATAATATGAAGAGAAAAATTATTGAAATATAAAAAAATAAATAAAATGCAAAAGAGAATTTAACTTGAATTCAACGGAGCCACAAGTCACGCGGGTAAGTAGATATATTATATTATTATTAAAATAAAAAAAAAATAAAAATAAAAATAAAAATAAAAAAAATATTTAGACTTGTTTTCTAGTCTATCATCTTTTTATTTTTATTTTTGTTTTGATTTCAATACATCGACTATTTTAATATAGAAAAATATAAGTCGTACGTAAAATAGCTAAAATGGCTGCCAACAATGTTCATACCGTTTGTTTTGTAATAATCGTATCGTGTCTATTCAATAGTTTTGTTTCATTTTATGCTATGTAATACTTTATTCTGTCGTCTTTTCTGTTTTTTTTTTAGTGATTTTTTTTTTTTTGTTTTTTTTATTTATATATTTTATTTCTGATATACCTGTAGTCTGTAGGTATATATATATAATATTTTTTTTATATACATTCTGTACCACTTATATGGCTTACCTTGATGATTGTATGTTATAAATAAGAACTGAAGAGACTGAAGTATATATATATTGGTGTAGGTAAATCTTATATCGACATGTGTAACATGTGAAACAACGAACGAAATAGTCATGCTGAGATTAGTTGGTTTGTTTCTATGTATATATCGTATATATATATATATATATATATTTTTCTTTTAGTGGTTTTTTTCGGAAAGAATTTAAATTTTCAACTGGTAAAATAGAAATATGATTTATTTTCATATATGATATGCACTATTTTTGTTGTTGTTGTTGTTGTTGTTGTTGTTGTTACATATAATAAATATATGTGTTTTGTTAAATAAGAAAAGAAAACTTCTAGATAGTAATAATATGTTTCTGATTTTTGAATATTAAATATTATAAGATAAATATAGTTTTAAGACTTCATCCTATAGGATAGCCAATGAAAGATTGGTAAATTTATATACAATAGAAAAACGATTCATAAATTAATACTGAACTGATATAGTTTGCATGTAAAGTAGCAAAATTCAGACATGATTTATATTCAAAAAAAAAGAATTTAAATTATTTCGGTACAATATAACATTTATCGCATTCTATCGTAAATAAGTATGAATATTTATTAAATTACAAAATGCAATGTACAATAAATATGATAAATGCTTTGTAAATGCCGATATCCCCGATAGATATCGAATGATATAATTTTACAATTGGAAAACATTGTTTATGATTTTTATAGTCTGTGACTGTGTGAAAATTCAGCGCACAATTAAATAATACAAAGAAGCACCAATATTTTTAATACGTACAACTAGCATGTCCATCATTCAATAAATGTTTTATTTGTATCCAATAGATTAATTTCATTTCATTGTTCATTCTCATTTCAAACGCCATCAAGTTAAATAAGCATCATGTATTATGCATATTCGTAAAATAACTACATTAATATCCATAATATGATGTATAATTTTTAACAAAATAAAAATGGTATTATAAAATTCTTTCGAAAGAGAGAGAAAAAAAAGACGAAAAAAAAATAGGACCTGATGCAACCCCATGCTGTGCGTGCCCATATATTTTTTTTTTTCATAATACAGGTAACTTTTATAAAGATAGAGTGCGCGAAAGTAAACACAATCCATCACGACTCTTATATTTATCGAAGTAAAAGAATTTTTCATTGGTTTTGTTAGTTATATCATTTTTTTTCTCTTATTTTTTTTTATTTCGTTTTTTTCGATGGTGGTTTAGTTATAAAAATGCATGTGGATTGTGGAACATACAAAAAATAATAAATACAAATTTAAAAAATAATCAGCAGTCAAATATATGCTTGAATTATTTTTTTTTTTTATAAAAATTATATCTTAATTTGTTTTATTCTTTTTATTTTTTTTTGGCTTTTGACAAAATGATAATGCAAAGCCATTAATATTTTTTTCTCCTTGAAAATGTTTAAAAGGATTAAAGTTTCAAAGTAGAAATATGGATTCGGCGATTCGCAGTTGCAGAGATAATTAAATTTATTGCGTCTGCAGCGTACTTATGAATATTTTGTTTCGTTTTTTTTCTTTTTTGTTTTGCTTTTATTCAAGTCTCAGATAATAAATATTATCATTGCATTATTTATTTATTTCTTTATATATCATGATAAAAGCGAAAATAGTTTCATTCTTTTTATTGCAATTTCTTCATATACCTACAAATATATTAAATAGAAATTTCGAATCATTTTTTTTTAATTTATCTCATTTACATTTTAATAAATTTCAATACATTTATTAATAATGAAAAATATATATATAACATATTTATAGATTGCATTCCGATGCTAATGTGAAATTGATTAGGAAAATATTAAAAACAAAATGCGCTACGAGAAGCAAATAATTCAAACGTTATTTCATCATTCACATATATGGAACTGCACATATAATAATGTGTTTAGCAATGAAATTATGTAATTAATAATGTACATTGCTGGTGCACAGATTAGTATTGGAATTGAAAATAATTACCGGTTGTCTACAGACACTATTCACACTCATACACAGACACATCAGACACAGAAACGATGCTTTTCAATTTAACTATTTAGTCATATTATTGTTTTGTCAAGACTATTAAATTGACTATAGATTTTTTTTCTGAATACATATTTATAGTCGCATATTTTCTTTAAGTACAATGTTTATAAATAAATAGAAAATCGAGAATATATTTAACCTTAATAGAAATAGAAGAGAGCGCAAAACATATTATTTTTTGTCACAATTAAAAAAAAAAAAAAACAGAAAAACAGAAAAATATAACATATTAACATATTATAATATCGCAAACATGTCATGAATATGAAGTCTTATAATCAATGCATTTTTTTTTTATCTTACTTATTTTATTATAAGTAACTATTAGTGTCTAGGTATGTGCGCATTTTATTAATTATTTGTGATTTGTTGATGATGATGACTTTTAAAATTGAATTAATTAATATCGAGCTAATTATATTTATTGTTAATGTTAATTTACGGAACAAAAAAAAAACAACCTTAACAATTTAACGGACTGCTTGTCATTTGAAAAACTTAGTTCATATTTTTTTTATTCCAGAATCTAAAATTAATATCTAAAAATATATTTAAAATATTTCAGATATGGCTTTAAAAACAAAAAAAAAAAACCAATGATATAAATGTTTACATTATTAACCTTTTTAAATATTGAATTTAGCACAATATATGTGACATGCACAAGGGGTTATGCAGATGTAATTAACAGTTTAATTCCATTGTTGAGCACCATTATTTTCTAAATGTGATATTCTATAGTTCTCTATCTATAGTATATAAAAAGTATTTCTTCATTTTGTAATTTATCATTTAGAACATAAACAAATATAGTACATTTTTCTTATTATTTTCATAACAACTGTGAACATCCGTACGTACGTAATAAACATATATGTTTATGATAATCTATGATTCAGATAACGAAAAATTATATATTTTAGATTAGTATCGGTTTTCGATTAAATCAATATTTGAAACAAACCAAAAACAAAAAAACATTAATGAACTTAATATAGGATCAGTTAGTAAAGCAGCACACAATAAAATCTTTGATAAGAGAATTAAGACATTTCTTGCAAATTTTTTTTTTTTAAAGATACAATAACAGCCATAGAGCCAATTTTCTATTTACCATTACAGTAAATTTTATAATAAGAAATCATAATATAATCGTTTATAAGTTTTAATCATACAAAAGCTTCATTTATATCCTGAAATCCCAAACTTCGTTGATAATCATGAATATTTAATAAACAAACACATAATAAAAAAAAATTACACATAATAATAAATATTACAAATTTTCAACCTAATTTTATATACGTAGCCTAAATCTCAATATAAAATATTGTACAATAAATTTCTCTATACAAAAACAGACACATAGAAAAAAGAGTTAAAAAAAAAAAGTGAAAAATTCTTATCAGTTACAAATACACTAAAAAGAAAAGTCGATTTATTAGAGAAAATACATATATGTCTATCTATAGATAGGTAAAATAATGTTTTGATGCACTAAAAAGAAATGTGAATTGAATTTATTATATTATAGCATAGGCAAAGGGTATTATAGTTGAATTATACCAACTTTAGCTTCATTTATAACCAACTTATAATCACATGAAATCGTATCAATCAATCATTATTTTTACCTTTAAACGTAGACATAAATGTTTTATATACTTTAGAGTTTAGATATATGAATAAAAAAAATAAAATAAAATAAGAAAGAAGTTCTATCCTATTCTTTACACTGTAATTTTTTTATGGAATATATATTGTAAAATATTTTCTGGTATGGATGCGTGTCTCTTACGACTGATCTTCATTATTGTAGATTAGAAATAGCTTGAATTTATTAAATTTTGTCTACTATTATATTAATACTTTTGATTATTGTCCTTCTGAACTTCCAAATATCGATGATTATATTAATAATTTGAGTTTTCTTACTAGTCAATAAAAGAATTTAATTTAAAAATAAACAAATTTGAAAATCATCAATTATCTTACTTACATACTAAATATAGTTCTTATGTTCCGACATTATTATTAAATTTTCTGAAGTATCAGAAATTCTTTTAACTGTGTACAAGAAACAATATTTCGGTGTAAAAAATAAAAACAGTTTTCGTTACAAATTTTACATTTTTTTTTTCTTTTTTTGTTATATTAGATACGCAACTAAACTGATTCTTTTTACACTGCATAGGTGTTGTTTATGATGATAAAAAAAGAAGAAATATGAAACTATGACCAAATTTGTCTCTATTTATTCTCTTCTTTTTTTTTTTCATTATTTTTCATTTAGTATTTATATATTTGAATGTAGGTAGGTACCTACTAAATAATAAATAATTTTATTTACACAGGTGAAAATGGTTTTTGGGAAATAAAAATATAAATAATAATAAATAAATAATGTTCTTTTTTTTTTTAGTTCATCTAAGCTTATACATTTAACTCTTTATACACCCATTTTAATTCTGGTTAATTTTTGAGTTATCTTGAATAAATATAATGCATATAAATATGTATAATATAATACGTGTATGGATATAGAATGTGCGCGGTTTAAATTGTGTAAATTCAATGTAAAAGTAGTCTAGAATTTTGTCTTTTTTTAAAAAAAAAAAAAATTGAATTCAGACTATTGACTTAATAGTTTGTTTGAATAGTTGGTGAAAATGAAGCCATATTTATTTAGTGCTTAAGAAAATAATGAATTATTTATATTTTGCTTAATAATTTATCATTTATTTATTTCTCCCATATAAATTCTAATATGAAAACACTTACTTTTGCCTTTAACAAATTCAGAATGTTTTTCTTCTTTTTGTTGTAGCGGTTGTAGTTGTTGCTGTTGTTGCCGTATTCGTTCTTGACGATTACGAAATCCTCCATTTTTGGGATGATCACGTGCACCCCATAGTGATCCTACCAAATAAATTAGCAGGATCACTGAATGCGTTAATCCTTTCATATTTGATACATAGCTATCCGTTTAATTTGATCATATTAATTTAATGGATTTTATTTTTTTATTTATATCGGCGAAACACTCTCTAACCGAAAAAATACATCATTGGCTACTACACATTAAATTAGTGATTAAATAATACACACAGGCTTAACGAAAAAACACTTATACAACCAAACAAACTATTAAAATTGTAATATTATTATTTTTTTTACATGCGTTATCGTTGTAAATATTAAATAATGATATGAAAAAAATAAATAAATAGAATAGTGATTTAAGTTTGATGTTTATTGCAAGTTTCAAATATGTGTAACTGTAAGTACACAATAAAAAGAAATATATTCTTTTTTTTTTTTTTTGCTTATAAGTACGATTGCGTAACTTATAATACAATATTTAAGTTTTTTTTTTTTCTTTTATTTGTTGTAATTACACTTGCACAATCCATACGACGGACGGCACATTATTATTAAAATTAAATGCGCCTAATTTTTTAAGTCGACAATAATCACGAACTTATTTGATTTTAAAAATAATAATAATAATAAGTTTTATAGATTTTCAATTATGTTATGTTATTTATTTCTAGAACTTTTATGTTAGCGCTCAAAACTATACGCTGTAAAAGTAACCATTAAGTTTTTTTTTTTCTTTTTTTTGTTCAATATGTTATTGGTGTTTTTTTAAAAATTATTATTATGTACCTACTTATGCACAGTCAACAGCTGAATTGTAAATAGAAAGTTTATTGTTTATGTACGACGAGAATCGAATGTAGACTGGTAGATTATTATCCATATATATGATTTTAGTTTTGTCTGTCCTCTCTTAAGCAACTTAAAATTTTATTGAAATGATTTTTGAATAAATAAATTATTTTAATGGTTTAGCTTTTTATCATTTTTTTTAACTACCAAAAATAAATAAAATAATAAACATTAAACTCTTAGAATTTACATTCTCTTTGATAATAAAGTAAATAAAATACACTGAATTATAATTACGATTTCACGGAAGTCAAAAGTATTTATTTTTTATATATTTGCTTGAATTTAAATTAATTAAAATGTGAATATTGCAAACTGTTTGTTTTATTTATTTATTAATTTCGGTTATACTTGAATTTAATGTGTTATTGTCCTAATATATATTTATGTTTTCATATAAAAACATAATAAATAACAGCTATGCACAATTTATAACAACAACCTTTTAAAACTTATATTTAGAAAATATAGTAAAACATAATAATATTTAAATATAAATGAAAATTTATAAATAGGTACTGATGTGTAATTATGTATCCGATTCCGAAATAACATGTATTTTGTTTATCTTCACAACCACTTGTTGACTTTTTGTATAAGTATTTAATAATCCATAAAATTTATACGAAAAATAACACTTGTATCACAAATTTTTTTAGTAATTAGCACAGATGGAATGTAGATTCAATTGGAAATTTTCTTAATATTTAGCAATTATTATTATATTATATGTTTTTTTCTTTTTTGTTTGTTTCTAATAATTCGTTAATGTTTTAAAAAAATTACTTAAAAACAAATAAACCCCGCGCAAATTTTCGAAAAATAATACCGCGACTGCGCAATCGACTAAGAAACAACTCAAACTGAATTCAATACAGGTTTTTGAGTTTGCGCGAACCTCGGTTGGTCGGTGGTTTGGTTTAAAAAAGAAACAACGCACACATAGCTCTATAACTCACTCGCATACGCATACATACATCCAATCTAAACATAATATAAAAGCATAATCATTATTTGTGTAAATAATAAATGTGTGTATTTCAAAGAGATGCCATCCAGGTAAATTTCAGGTAAAGAGTGCTTAATAGCAGGTAAATCTCTATATATACGCTTTTTTTTTACCACTTAGGAACTAACAATATAACCACAAATACAGTGACACCAACTTGTTTACTAGTTGGTATACAATTTATAATATAAAATATTATATATATAATACAGGTATACACACGAAAATAATACATAAATGTTGAAGCAAAACCTTTTAAAAGATTAATATTAAGTGAAGGTGTTGCAGTCTTTTTCATATATTGAGATTATTTTTATTTTTTTTACTTCTTTTTCTCTTGTCTCTCTTTGGTATGAATTGTTTTGTTGCTTGAACTGTGTGTTTCGGTTTTGGAGTCTGAAGTGATTTTTTTTTTTTTTTTGTATTTAGATTCTTGAGTTCATAGCTACATAGAGATTGCTTGCTAAGTACAAGCTACAATGATACGGAAAATGTGGCAAACAGAAAAGTTGATATGTAAACATGAGTTTTTTTTTTGTCTGGTTGAACAAATTATTCATTATTATAAATTTTTTTTCGTTTTTTTTTTATTGCAGAGCTAAAAACCATTTTTGTTTCTTCATTGCTCTTTCTTAGAGTGTTATACTTTATAGGAATACAATGTAAAATGCGTTGGTTGATTAAAATTAAAATAATTTGAATTTGAATAAATAGGTGAAATAAAATATCCTTAAAAGTTAATGTTATAGGTTTGAATCAAAATAATATTATTTACTCACGTCACGTACACGTTATTAGATTTTTCTTATTTTTTTTATTTGTATTACAATTTACACACACACACATTTCTATGAAATTAAGATTTTTAAGAGTGTCCAAGACTAGATTTCATTTAAATAATGTTAAAACGAAATTAACGGACCAAATAAAAATAGCATATTAAATTATGAATACAATTAATGAAGTATTTAACATTTAAATAGTAAATGTTGAATGATTAATTCAACAACGAGAGACTTATTGTCATTTTGATATATTTTTTGTTTCTTTGTTTTTATTTTATACAAAAATATTTATTTATTTATTTATTTATTTATTTATTTACACCGCTTACGGGTTTCCCCTACAAGCTGATGAATATGAATATAATATCTGTTTATACATTGTTATCGAGCTACATTGTTTATATTTATGATTTTTAAGTTGTTGATAAAAATAGTTCTTAATTAAATAACAGAAGAATGAATAGAAAATATGCTTATTTGTTGAAATTGTTTGAATATTTTACAAAACTATTAGATTAAATGATTATTGACGGACAAAAGAAAAACGATTACTTGTTTAAGTCTGTTTTATTAGTCTTGGTATGTGAGGGATATTGCGATTAATTAATGATTATGTAACCAAAGGTGATAAATCACATATATGTATATTATTAATCAATAACAAAAGATAGCTTTAGACCAACTGCACCATCCGGAACAGAACGAACAACCAAGCGGAAATGATTCTTGCTAACATTAGGGTCGAAGTGCCGATGTATTCTATTAAATATATATTAATGATATTCAAATAAACCATAGTTCGTACGATGCAAGTACGGTCTCAACATAATGGTAAGCGTATATTATGAACTGGAGTATTAAATATTATCATTGATTGTATTTCAGGAGAGTCAATAATTTTCATAATTAAATCGAACGTGAAAAAAATTCAAAGATTTATATGTCGTCGTTCGAGTGTGTCTAGTTCAATGAGCATACATCTAGTCTAGAGATATACGCGATGGTAGTTGGAATCTGTTATCCCATCCTAAGTTACGTAAGGCATGTATTAAACACTTTTTTTTGCATTGATTCAAGGCGATTTATATGAATATCGTAATTTGACTGTCAGATTACATTACCATACTCGATGTAATATAATAAAAGGTTCTTGATGTTGCGTTCAGTAAAAAACTGAAGTAAAGTACAATTTTTTCGTAAAACTCATAAAAAAAAATAAAATAAGGTAAGATTTTACAGAAATGTATAATAGCGACAAAAATTGAAAAGAGGTTCGGTTCGGATAAATTAAAAGGAGAGTTCGGTTCTAAAGTCAAAAATGCAGCGGTTCTTAAGGTTCGGTGCGGTAAATGGTAATATATACATAAGACTGTTCACCAATATCCAAAATATATATTAGATAATGCACCCCGATTCATTACAATTACGAATAGAAATAGACAATTTAATTTAATCAGTATTAAGAAAAACATCGTTTTTGCACCAGATTTCGAAAATCGAAAACTGAGCCTAGGCAATGAGAAAATCACGATTTACAACAAAAAAAAAAGAAAAGAATAAAAGTGTGTATTTACTTACAACTCCGCTAAGAAATAAATTCCAGTATTGACTTCATATGTACACTTATTCCTAAAAATTATGCAAATGAAAATCGATGCTTACCTGTAAATAAAAAAAATAAAAATAAAAATTAATGATTATGTCCGTATAGAATTAATTTAAATTTTTGTACGAATTAATTGGTTCAATAAATTCAATTTGTACGGTAATGTTAATTACTGTTAAGAGCACTTCAAATTATTTTTATTTTAACAAATTTTAATAAATATCATTATATTTTACAACTAAAACAAAGTAACTAAAAGATTATATTGTTTATTTTGGAATTTTTTTGCACTTAAAACTTGTAATTATATTGTAGTTTTCTTAATAACGAACTTCTGCAACCAGCAAAGTGGTCGTTTACCGGGAAACCGTGTGAACAATATTTTTATTACCAAAAGGCATTAAATAAACGCGTGATAACACCAATTTTTATTGATTTTTTTTTTTGATATTAAAATTATTATATTGGTATTTTTTTTTACATATTTGCTATACTCGTTGCAACTTGTATTCTGATTATAATATTGTGAATTTTAATACTACATAAAATATTAGTTGGCAGACATATGCAACGCGCTAGAGCTGTCGCGTGCAACGCTAAACTCAATTTAGGAGACCAACTAAGAGAATTTTTTTTTTGTAGAAAAAGATCAGATTTAAAGTTAAAACAACTGAGAATTAATATAATTGTGAAAAAAAAAATTGGCTTTACTCTATAATGGTATGAAATTCATACCATTACAGAGTATAGAACTTTTTTTCACAAAGGTAAGTTTTCTCTTAATAATATAAGGATTATATTCCGTTTCTTACATCTTGCAGGTTTTACTAAATCTGTATTTACGCGTCTAGAATTTGTAAAGCTTAATTACCTATTTTCAGAAGTCAGTATAATTAAAATTTGAATTTCAGAGCGCATCTCATATTATTGAGATTCGATTTCGTGAGTGTCTACTGTATTGTTTAAAAATTTTGCGCTTTACATATATATATATGATTCGATGCGCTTTACTGATTCGTCCTTATCCCTGGTGGGTATTGTGGATTCAACATTTTTTTTTCTCTCTTATTCATTTAGTAACGATTATTTTAAATTTATAAAAGCAGACTTTTCATAGCAATAATTTATAAATTCGGTATCAGAACTTTTTATAGTTTTTGATTATGAAAATGAATTACATTTTATAATCATAACTCATTCCACTAAAATAAACCTAAGTTATCAAATTTGGTGCCTTGTGACTACGATTAATTTCATAAACGTCCAAGCATAACCATAAACGTAAAGTAATAATAAAACAACAAAAAAGAACCATCTCCATTTTTATTTCTCATATATTTTCAAATTTAATTTTAAGTGCTTCGAGGAGATAACATTTTTTTTTTTTATTATTAAACAAAAAACTAAAAAAAGCATTAAAATGGAATTTATAATTATTAAATTAAAACAAGAAACCACACGAGAAAAGAGAAAAAATATCCAAAAATGTTTGAAGCTTAAAATAGAGAGACACCGACAGAAAAAATAAAATTTAAAAAAAAAAAAGTAAATACTGAAATTTGATACAAAAATAAGTTGTTTGGTTTGAGGCCAGGTGATTATATGGTAATTTTTTAGCAAAATATGTGTAAAATTTTGAACTTAAGTATTAAAATATAAACATACACAGAAAAATGCAGAAATGGAATTGTTGACCCAATACACTACTTAAATTGGAATCATAGTAGATGTTTGGTATTTGCATAAAAGCCTTACCGTTCTACGAGAGTTGAATCATTTTAGAAAAACACAACTCTAAAGCTTATGTGTTCCTGTGGCTTTATACATTTCACTTACCAACCTATAAACTGTCTGACATACTTTATTCTCTTCTTCATTAATTAAAAATTTGGTTTAAAAGAAAAATATGGAGAGGATTATAGAAACTGAGTCACGTGTTCACGTAGATACTTGAGAAAGAGTTTCATGATTTTTCTTTTTGTATCTGACATTACAATACTTTTCATTCTTTAATAAAACGGAAAAAAAAAAACTAAAAATAAAATTATAAGTATGGTGTCACGAACGCACGATTACAATAATTTACATTTATTTGTGCATAAAAAAGACACATTTCAAAAATACAAATTATATACATTTTTTTTAAAATTAATCCGGGAAACTAATTAAAAGTTTTTTTTGTTTACAATGTTAAATATTTGTACACAAAATATTTTATATTTTATTGGGGCCAGAAACGTAATTTAATTTCAAAATCGTAGGATGCGCCTTCTTAAATTTAGTTTAATAATATTTTTCTGAAAAATTGTATTTAATGACGTAATTTAAATGGTTTTAGTCGAAAAAAAAAAAAAAAACTATTTATTGAACCCAGTAAATTTTATCTAAGAAACAAATTTTGTGTCACTCACCATGTCGTAAAAAATATTCCTTAAAATGCCTGTCAATTGCTATTACTATTATTACTTACAAAGAAAAGATCCACAATTCAGTGCAAAACATATTTCAATACATTTAGACAGGTAACATTTCAATTTAAAGTTCAATAAAATTTGTACAAATTGATTATGAAGACTTGAAGCTTTCGATATTGTACGCAAGTATTAAAAGACACATCAATGTAATAACTTATAATATAAAAAGTATGTAAGTAAACAACATTTTTCAAAGAATTCACGTAAGTACTTCATAAAAAAAAAGAAGAAAAAAAGAAATAAAAAAGAAAGGAATGAAGAAAAAAAAAAGATTTATCTACGAGTGCGCAATTATATACATTTTAACGCGAATTTTACAAGTTATAATAACAAGTTATACAACACCAGCCGTTTAAAAATAATAATCATTTCGACTTTATAAAGTATAATATATTTCGGGGTCATCACATATCAAGTTTAATTTTTGAAAAAAAACGAAAAAAAAAACAATAAGAATAAAAAAAATTATTAAAAATAATAATAAATAAATAAAAAATTAAATGAAATAAAAAATAATAAGAAGATGCGAATTATAAGAAAACGAAGAAAAATTAATATTAATATGTAATATTATTTTGTTGTTGTTGTTGTTGTTGTTTTTAAATTTTATTTTTAATTTTTGTTTTCTTTTTATTTTTTTATTTTTTTTAATGAAAAACCAGTTATAATAAATATTTCGCGCATTAAATATTATATTATTTTTCAAAGAAATTTATGAATTTCTTATGTTTTATAATTTAAATCATTTGTAAAATACGCGAATGGCGCATTATATTCTCTTTCGAATGTTTGGTTCCTTTTTGTTTTTAAAAACAACAAAAAAAATAAATAAAAATAAAAATTTAATACAAAAAAGCAACAAACAATATTTAACATTTAATTTTTCACGAATTATGTGTAATATAAATTAAGCGCAACTTATGTTATGGTGATGTTGTGCTTAACACAGACATTATGCTATACATACATATACAATATACATATCGCATTTGTTTGTACTTTGGTAGTATGTGTGTGCTTTTATCGTACAATTTACACAAAAATAAGCAAATAGCATACATATTTATAATGAAATTTTGCTGCGTGTAAGAGTAAGTAGCCTCTCCTATGCATGGCATATTTATTTATATTATAATTTTATTTTTTATTTTTTTTTTTATTTGTCATTTTTGTTTGCAAAAATGTTACGCAAAGTGAGAGAGACGTGTTCTTGGAAATCGTTAGTTAATATAATGTAGCCTCTGCTAAAACCTTAAAGGTGAATGCAAATATGTATGTTTCTTCTTTAAAAAAAAAAAAATAGAAAAAAATTGGTTGTTTGTTTTAATTATAATGAAAATAACTAAAAATTGATTAGGAAGATTATTTATCATCTATTATATTTTATTAATTTTGCATCGTGTATCGCTATATTATTTGTTTTAGTATATAACTTGGTTAATAAGTCTAAACAAGTCAGTTGAGAATCGTGTATTGTTAATTTTATTTATTTTATTTTATTTTTTTAATCTTTAACTATACTTTATACCAATTATAATTAATATACAGTTCTATCCTTATATTACCAATTTAATGCGAGACCGCAATGTATTAATATCATGATGATCTCAATGGATTGGAAAGAAGAAAAAAAAATGCTGCACGTGAAGTGTTTTTTCTACTTTATTCATTTTTTTTTTTAAGTATCAAATCATATAAGACAAATTGCATATACTATAAAAATCTTGCTGAAAATAAATTATGGAAAATATTCATAAATACAATAAATATTTTATGTAAGCTTATACTTCAAAGTTTAAATCCTTGCTAATGGAAATGTAATATTTCTGTTTAATACATATATTTATCGATATGTCGCTTTATGGAAATTAGTAAATGTATTTCTCTATTTCTTTATTCATTTTGAATATATAGCATTAATGTTAATTTCATATCACACGTTCATAAATCGCATAATTTAATAAAATTAAATTATGATTTAGCGCAAAAGTAATAAAGGAGCAAACAAAAGAATAAAAATATAATTAACTAATTATGATAAAAAAAACATACTTAGGCACACGTTTCATAATAATCTTCGGATAATATTTAATGGAATATTAATTTGCATAAATATTTAAGTGCAACTGAAGATTTTAAGCGATACAGTATTTTTTTATTTTACTTCTTTTTATTATTGGTTTAATACAATTTATGTTTATGGATGCTAACAAAAATATTTGAGATTGAGATGAGATATATATTATTCTGCCTTCTGAGACAACACTATTTTAACTATATGTGACTACCATACTCGTCATATCGTTTATATTCAACCATTTCTGCAATAAATAATAGTTTCATTAAAACAAATATTTTTCTAGACATTTTGATTATATTTGAACAGCTATTCCTTACTTATTAGACATGACTTTATAAAAATATCTAGTCATTCATGAAAAAAAAAATAACAATGTTGTAAAAATATTGAAATTTGTGTAGGAGAATATTTCTTTTTTCCTTTTTAGAAAGACGCAATCATAACCATTATTTATATATGAAATTCAAAACTCAAAAAGTCTTTGATTTAATTTTTTTTTGTTTCTTTTTAAATAATACCATTTAACACTTCTTTCAATATATATCTCACATTGTAAAATATGTGAAATATTATTGAAAATATTAATTTAAGAAAATTGAAAAATTTGTTATAAAATGTTATAAATAAATTGTTCGGTGTGTGGTCGAGAATATAATAACAATAAATTAAATTGTTCAAATTTAATGAAGAACAAAAACAAAAAGCGACGAACGTAACTTCGATTTATAATATTGATAGAGAAGAGATATGCATGCATTTAAAGAGTGCCATAAATAAATTTCAATAAATGTTAGACTCATTTCTATTGGATTGGAAGCAATGGTAAAAAATATCTCGTTAGCAAGGTCACAGATCGATTTGCTGTTACTGTTAGTAAACGATCTACCCTATAATATTGTATTGTATACAGTTAAAAATTTAAAGAAGCACTGGATTTTCTTTTCTCGTTTTTTTCTATTTATATATGTTATTTTTTTTTGTTCTGTGTTCACTTCACGACGTTACAATAAAATCTCATTTACAATATAATCACGATTAGGCAATCTATATACTTTGTTCTTTTTGCATGCCTACAATTTTATGTAATAACAACATTTCAATGCACCAGAAAAATTAACAAAGCAAAAATAAAAATACGAAAATAAACACAAAAAAAAGAATTAAATGAACGAAAATCATGATTTAACGATTCTTTTAGTTTTACCAAAATATAATAAAAACACGATCTTTGTTTGTGAATTTCGTTTGGCATTTAGTTATATTATGCTTTTATGTATAAAAATGTGTGGTTAGAGCCCATGGTTACATGGGCTACATGAAAAAAAAAAACAAAAAAACAAAAAATTGCAAGATTCCCAGCAAATTTTTGAACAAACACAATGTCCACTTCATTTTCTTTTCTTATTTTACTTGTGAGATTAATTTTTTCCTTTTTCATTCATTTTCTCTTTTTTTTTTTTATATATATATTCTTTTGAAGGAGGGCCAGGCCACCTATAATATTGGTGTTGTATGAAAGTAACTTTTGTGCATAAATTGTTCAAAAAGAAAAACACAAAGAGCACAACTTATAAAAAATAAAACATATTTTATTCTTTTTTAAATAAATGTTTAAATGTATTGTTGTTGTTCAGAAAAAGTCCGCCTCATTTGTTGAAACAAGCAAACATAACCGAAGGCATAAGATCGTGGATATTTTCTTATCAGATTAAAGTGCAAAAACAAAAAAGAGAAGAAATTTCAAAATCTTTTTTTGTGCTTTAGCAACATACCTACTATAAATTGCTTAATAATGTTGTATATTAAATTTACATATATATTTGAATGCTGTGATTTGCAGACGCTAATGCATTATTCCGTTTAAAACCGTGAATGTAAGCATTAATTAAATTCAAAATAATTGTTGCTGTGCAAACTTTGAGTTTACAGAATTAATCTCTTCTCGAAAATGTTAAAAATCTGTAATTAAATAATTCAACTAGAATGAAGTGGCCTAGGTATCAAATTACTCAAATTATTATCGTGACATTTTTATTCGCAACCTGAAGCATCATAGAAAATTTAACCAAAGACATTTGTGCCACCTACCTTTACAACGTACAGCTCGGTTTTATTAATAGGATATGTTTTTTGTTTAATGGTGAACTGATACTTTGTGCTACATGATGAGGGCGCTATAATCGAGATTAGGTATAAGTTTCTGATTCAAACACTTTTTAGCAGATGGCATTTCAATCGAGGCTAGGTAAAAAGGCTGAAATCATGTCCTGTGAGCTATGACGAACGAATATTATTGCGCTGTATATTTCGAGACGTGCATATTTGAGAAAAGTAGTTTAGTCAATGTGTCTCCAGAGAATATCTATAACAAGAAGGGCAAAAGACCATTTTTCTATGCCATTTCAAATATCGTATGTCTTCTTCACACTCATCTAATACCTCTATTTCCATCTCCACAAATGCCTCGATTTAGAAGTATTCATACGACAAAAAAATTGTATGAAAATGTTACATTTTGCCCTTCTTCTTATACAGTTTCTCTGGTGGCCTCTATGGTCATTATCTACAAGTAAAGTTTTACAAACCCTGTTTAAGAATATGAATAGTCATTCGCAAGTTGCGAACCCTTGACTGTCGATCGTTCAGCGTTCGATTTCTATTTAAGTAATGACCAACTTGTATTTACCTACATATTGTAGGTATAGTACCGGATAAACCACATAATACAGGGAAGAAAACTTCGAAATAATTAAAATCAAAATATTAATTCTATTTAGAGTCCGTATCTATTCAATTTTAACATACGTCCAAGCGTTGATGGTACTTACTAATCGTACGTAAATAGACACCTCTCTTTAATTGTTAACTCATAACCATTACTAAATTTGATACGCCTCAGCATAACATTAAAATAAAAAGAATTCATTGATCCTTCCTAAAGATTTACTGCAATAACCAATAAAATAACTAATTATCATCAATTAATATTAACGCCTTTGCGTCTGATTATCAAACTAAATAAAAATCTAAAAAAAAGATTAAAGATATTATAGTCTTGCATAACAAATCAAAAAATAATCATCGTCAGCATGGCGTCGCCGAACTAATATAAAATTAATGTGCGCGCGCTATCGTTTTATTTTATTTTATTTTTAAATCGTTCTTATTGGTTGTTGCTAATTAATACCATAGAAAATTAACATTTCAGTATTAAAACTATAGAAAAATTTAAGAAAATGGCGAAAATGAAAATTGAGAAATAGTTATGTTGTGGTTTCATATTAGCCTCAACTTCCATATTAAAGAGGTCAATACTTTATTCAATTTTCACAAAATTTAATTAATAGAATATCAGATGTCACAATTAAACCGTGACAAACAAACTGGTGCTTCAGCCCTGTATGCCAATTAAAAATTAGTGAAAAAGAAATAATTCATAAAATATATTTTTACCGATTTTCGTGTTTCAATCTGTATGAAAAGTATGCGGATAAACTTTTAAATCGATTGTAATTGCATAAGTATAAATTTTTTGTGATATATTGCGTATTCTTGGCCACAATATTCCATGCATATATGTAATCAAGAGCAGTAAAAAAAAAACGAATTTTTTAAATATGTTTGGGTTCGATTACCGTCTTTTGTAAATATATTTTCTTAAATCTTCCAACAACAATATATATTTTTTATATAGTAAGTATAATATCTGAATACGTATGTCGTATATATAAAATATATATATTCGGATGGTCATGTCTCTCACAAATATCTCATGGCGCGTACATAAACATTAAACATTAAGGAAAAATTATTTCACTTTTGTTTTGCTATTCATTTCATACACTTATTATGCTATGCTGGCGTTTTATGTATATATATATATATTATATAGATATTTTTTACTTCTTATTGTCAAATCCATTTTGAATTGATTTTAAATGAAAAACGTGCGGTTTATTGTTCACTTTGCTTTATAGTGCGAGAAAACAAAAGATTTAACACTGGTGGTTGGCAATAATAAGTAACTCCATTTCATATAAAACTTATACATAAACATAATTTTTTTTTATTTCAACCTAATGTTAATGTTTATACCTTGTCCTGTCCAACTGAGCACAATCGAAGGCGATACAATTGCATATTCAGTACGAATACGATATTCGTTTTTGTAAACATCGCGTTCATTACATATTGAAAAGTTGTAAAAGCAGTCCCATACAAAACAAAAATCATTCTACATAATATTATAATATGTTATATCTGCCAGAGAATTGGAGGGCGACAAAATGTCACTTTGTAACGCGCAATGTCAGCATGACAATAATATCACCAAGTTAAGTGAGAAGAACATAAATTTAAAGTTGTTGAATATATTTTGGATTTTCCTATACTTACATTTTGTAATGTTTTTGTTTGTTTTATATTGTTTGTAAAAGTTCAAATGAATTTCGCTTTGAATTGATTTTGGTGCAAAGTGTAGATGAGATTTGTGTAACGTTGCACCGATCAGAATAATAATAATGGAAAAAAAAAACCGTTTAATCATCTATATTGTGGATAGGTATGTTTATAATGCTCTTAAATTGATGATATGATGTGCATACGTAATTTATTGCATAAAAGAATCACCAAAACATTATGTAAATTTTTTAATCTGAAATATATTTGAAGCGCCTACCATTTTATATATATTTTTCATGTCGTTTTTAAAGAATACGAAATTTAATTCTCCTTAAAAACCCATTTCAAATATTTCATCTTTTTATATTATTTCAATTTAATAAAATTTAGTTAAAAAGCATATATATATAAATTCATATAACCAAAATATGGTATACTTCAGTGCACTTTTTAAAATGTTAAATGCGATCACCTTTACTACCTTTACTATACCTTTACTCTTAAATCTTAAACATATTTTACCAGGTATATAAATATACATACGATATATCAAATCGAGCTCTATATATTTTGGTATATGAAGATGGAACACACCATAGGGGTGTTTTCATCTTATTATATTCAATAACAATGACCAATCGGTTAGGCTTTGTTCGTCAATTCTTTTAAGAGAAGACGTAAAAAAAGATGGTATTATTATGAAGATCTTTACCAATTCGAAAGTCAAATCAAACGAAAAAGAAAAATCATTATTTTTCAAATGTCAAAATTTCATAAAAAAAATGTATTCTTTTACTTATTTCATTATTTTTTTTATTTTTTTTCCTATTCCCATCCCAAGTTAACATTTCATAACTAAAAAAATAAAAATGAACATCAGTCGCTAATGTTATACAAAATATTAAAAATATACTTTTAAACATATCTTTTTATATCTTTTTTCTTTTTTTTTTTTTTTTTTTGTTAAATAAAGGAAAAATGATTTGGGTTGATGTAAGTTACACATTTCTTCTATCTCATTTAAATTATAGAATTTTTAAAACAAAAAATCCAATAAAAAAAAAAAAAAATATTCACAACCAAAATCGAAAGATATTTTGTATGAATATTTGTTTACAACTCTATTGAGTCCAGCTACTGCTACAACAATAATAATATTAATAATAATAAAATATCGAATAGCTATTTCTTTCGTGCAGCGCAATAAATACAAACTGTTTATGATGGGAAAACATTGGTTTTAGGGACGAAAACATAAATTTATTCAGCATCGCCATCATTCCAAAACTATAAAAAAAAAACTAAAAAAAAAATAAACAAGAAAAAACGTAGATCGGATTCATTTGCTTTTTGTTTTATAGTGTCTCATTTGCCCATCATGCAACAAACTATTATCTTTTGGTTTTTATCAAATTTAAACGGTTAAGCTAAAACAAAACAAACAAAAAAACAACAAACCAGGAATTTACATATAAAAATTTGAATAATCAACCAATGATTATATACATATACAATTTATACATATATGTATTTTGTATTTATATACATATATTTTCGTTCAGTTTTATCGTCAATCCATAATATATTTATAGTTGTCTATTTGTATATATTGTGTTGCCCTGAAGCGCCCTCCTGTACCGTGATATATGAATCGAAACAAATTCTTTTTCTGCGCTCAAAATTAAATTCTTCGAAATGGTTTTTGTGAGTTTGTTATTGTTGTTGTATGTTCTTTAGGTTGATGATGGTGTCCAGGTAGGTTGATCAATATTCGTATTCGTAAGCATAAATTTATAATTGTTGTTGTAAAATTGTGATATGCGGCTTAGTGCTCGTATATAATATATTGAAGGACATAAATCAAATCATTTAAAATGCACACATAAAGAGAAGCAAGATGGCATATTATTATTTTTTTTATCACTTCATATTAACTTCCTTCGAAAGGATGTTTGATCGCTTGTTCGACAGACTTATTAGATTTTCAATTCAACGATATTATTTTGCAGAATCTTACGAAGATTCGTATAGTTAGTGTTAACGCGAAGCAAACGTTTATCTTTTACCATATTCATTTTTAACCCTTTTATTAACCACAAAATTATTAATAGAAGTTTTGTGTCAATATTTCCCTTGAGCCGATTTTATTTTTTTTATTTAAATAATTTTTTATTTTTTTTTTATTGCATATCGATGGGTAAAAGGTATAAATTAATATAATACAAAATGGTTATCGAAATGTATAAAGATTATAGATAAGAAAAGAGTTTATTTAAATTGAATATTTTATTGGAATCATAAAAATCTCGTGGTTATTATTTGTTTGAAAATATTTCTGTTTTTTTCTTCTTTTTTGTTTCTTTCATAGCTTATAGTTTTCAATATTACCAAAAAAAAAAAAGAAAAAGAAGATTATATTTTTTTCTTTTATTTTAATGTCTTGTAAGTTGTTTGTTGATGTCGTTGCTGTTATTAAAATATTAATAAATGTGTGTTAAATATTCATTCCAAAAATTGTGTGATGAGAGTTTTTGTGCGGCCACAGTTTTTATCTCAACATTAAGCATATTGAATATTCCGTCACGCTAATGAATAAATATTAGTTAAGTATTCTTAGAATGTTTCACTTAAAATTAACTTTTCGCATAATTATTCTCATTTTTTTCTTCTTTTTTTTCTACTTTAATTTTGTAGAATGGCGCCAAAAAACATTAAATTTGATGCAAATTTGTTGGTTAAGATTATTTTCGGAAGACCTTTTAAAATGTTTGTGTCATTTTAATGTTGCGATTAAGATTATAAATATTTTTTTTTACTAATATCGAACGTAGAACGTTATTTATAAAAAAAAAAAAAAACAATAGTAAATAAATAAAAAATACAAATTATTTCGGATGGTAAATGAAGTATAAGAGATAGTCTTATAATATATATATGACTCTAAAAGACTTTGAAAGTGCATTATTAGATAGAAACAAAATCCAACATAAAATTCAGGGTTTAATAATCACGATTTTGAAATAAATTAATCATATTTCATAAAATCCATCGTCCATCATGAAATAATTAATAATAAATACATATTTATGATAATTTTTATAGAAAATACAACTAATTAATCTTATTTGATAGTTTCTTCATCTTAAACTTAATTACTATTTTTCGTAATATTTTAGAGATGAAAAAAAAAACAAAAAAAAAAAACATACAGCTGCTTATTCGATATTTCTTGATTTATAATTTGTGTTTTTCTTCAAATTCATAGCTTATCTGAATATTTTACGTGTATTCAACCACATTGAAAAATTTCGAATACAACAAATAGTTGAAGGTATAAAATTAAGATCGAATGCACATAAATAATATAGCGCCAGTCAGAAAGCACTAAAACGATTTTGATTTTTCTATTCTTTTGTTTTTATTTATTTATTGTTTTTTTAAGATTTTCAGTATTATTATTATTATTATTATTATTTTATTTATTTATTTTTTTTGAAACATATTAAAATATTTTTTTTTAAATATATGGATTTAAAACTAATAACGATGCGGAACACAATAACTATATGTATATATATAGCATATACTTACCTATATACTATAAGCCTATAAGACATCATTGAATATATAAAATGCCCACAACTCGAGATCAAGAAGAAAAATCGAAAAGCATTCTGCTTTTTTTTTCTTTTTTTTTTTGTATGAAGCGATAAATACATAATGGTTGCTGAGTAAAACGATTAAAAGACTCTGGGAATTCTTTAAAGTCATCATTTTTATTTATTTATTTTTTTATTTTTCTGTTCTTTTGATTTAAAATTTTGTTTATACACCTAATATAGAGGCAGCAGGTCAGAACCAGTTGTTATTGGTTGTGGTATCCATCACGGCATGATTTCTTCTTCTTCACACAAAAAAAAATAATATATAAGACAGATAGAAGTTATGCAGTAAAATGGTATATGATGGGAGTAAAGAATTGGTTTTTTTGACAGACATTCGTACTATATTCGTTCTGTAACAAAAATATACATGTTTCTATTTCATATAAAAAAAAAACAAAAATGTAAAAGAAAAGAAGTAGTTTTCAATATGATTTTTTTTTCTTCATCAACCGATTTGAATTGGTTGGATGGTAGATTGTCTATCAAAGTATGTAAATCTATTTTTCTATTTATTATGATGAATGATTTAAATGATATTCATCTTCTTCGAATGATTAATATAAAACAAAACGCTGAGTATAAAAAAGACATATTGTGTGTGTGTGTGTGTTTTTTTTTAAGAAATAACTTGAGTTACATCGTTTACATTTCTAACATTGTACAAATATTAAGCTACAAAACCAGACATTTTTAATCAGAATTTCAATGAAATTTCTGTTACCAATACAAAACATTAGAGCTTTGCTTATAAGTAAGTAATTATTTTAAATAAATACAATATAGAAAAGTTTTTAATGAGAAATAATTAATGTATTTACCAAAATGCATTATTCGTAAACATCGTAAATCGTGTAAGCCTGTTCTTTTTTTTACATTTGAAATGTCAAAACTTACGCAAGTTACGCGAGTTACGCGACTTACACAACTTTAAGTGAATACACCTCCCCAAATAACAAATTGAGGTTTTTGTATTTACGTTGAATTCTATAAATATATAATTAAAGTCAATATGAATGTAAAAATCGATAAAATATAATTAATTAATTATATTTAGAGAAGTTATTAGAATATTATGTGTAATTTCGAGTTATATCATAAACAAATAACAAGAAATTTAACGGAAAAACCAATCAAATCATGTCTGATCAATAAAGAATTGATCAGACAAATTGGGCAAAAAAACCCATATTTTCAAAAGTGCACAAAAAAAAAACCAATAAATTGCAATTTAAGATATTTTCTAAGAAACTTCTTCTATTCCTTTCAATTGTCAATAAATTCATACATTATACAGACTCACAAAAGTAAAATAATTTCTACTATAATTTAATACGATTTTCAATTTATTTATCAGAACTATAACAATATCTTTCCGCTTTATACAAGGAAATGTAAAAATAAATAGCACACACACTTTACTTAAAATTATTAGTTATCGTACAAAGAAAACGAAGTAAAAGAAAAAGTTAAAGAAAAAAAAAAAACAATATCTGCAAAAAAGCATCCGATTAACTTTTTTCATCATTTTATCAAAACGTGTTTTATTGTTATTATTAAAAACCTATCAAAAATAATTTTTAATTTAAACACTTACAAAAAAAAATATCTATAGGTATAAGAATTTAACAGAAAATAAAATCCAGATTTTTTTTGTTTTTTTTATTCATAATCGCAAATGTCCATATCGCACACATTTTAGCTCTCATACATTAAATATAAATAAATAAATAAGAAAAAAAAAGAACTCCATGTTCCGACTATGTATAAATGCTTATAGAAATTCATAACATAATGTTAAAGTTAAACTTTGCAATAATTTAAGGTGTTAAGATAATTAAAAATTCGTTACTCAACCTGTTTTTTTAATGCTAAATTTTTTAATCGTTTCATATTATTACTTTTTTTCTCTTTATTTTTTTTTTGTTAATTTACTAAACGAAGTTTTAATATTAATGGATTAAAGCGGTGAGTATTGAAAAAAATGTCGTGCTCCAAATGTAAAATAAACAAAAACAAAAAAAAAAAAAAAATTAAAATATTTTTAAACAAAAATAACAGTTTACTGAAATTTTTTAAAATATACTGTATTTCGTTTGTATTAAATATTTGAATAAGTCGTTATTTCAATACTAGCTGCATTCCCGATTATAATCTGAATTCTGAAGTAGTGTTGCAACGAATATAGTGAGTGATTTTTGAGAAATGCAGAATGTCCACCGAATATTACATTTTGAGAAGAGCAGAATGGCGAATGTTTGCCGAATATTAAATTTTCAGAAAAGAAGAATGCAGAACAGCTACCGAATATTAATAAAATACCGAATATTATTTATTATAAATACCAAATATTTTTAATTTTATTTTGCACAAAGTGAAATTTTATTATTTTTTGGTTATAATCTAACTTTAATTGTTAATACATTTTAACAGATAACTTATTAATTAAAATATGCATAAGAATAAAAGAAAAAAAAAACATTATTCGTTAATTATTCGGTATTGAACTTTGAAAATTGACGAATACGAATAGTAAACCGAATATCTAATCTCTGAGATTGACGAATAAGAATAGTGAACCAAATATCTTAATATTCGGTCAAATACCAAATATTAGCAGTATTCGTTGCATCCCTAATCTGAAGTGATTTAAAATTATCCTCAGTGACCCAATTGACTTTACTTACGCCAACATCTTCATATGGGTTTTCATCCGTGATGCGTAATCGACGATATAAAGGATAATATTTTTGATCGATATTATTTATATCCTTTAAAAAAAAAACTCAAATTTCAAAATGAAGGTAGTTTAATTAAATGTGATATATATTATGTACTATAGAATTAAAAACAATTGGAATCACTTTGAATCTAATTACGAAAGCATCTATTAGTGTGACTTTAATGAAAAATATCCCAAGTGCATACTTACATAGTACGTATAACAGTTACGACGATTTGCAACAAAATGTGAAAGTGATTTACACCACTGGCGATGTCCGCTAGTGGTTCAATATGACAATAAAATGCTTTCTTCGAAATTTTTATACTAGGGACAATTATTATTTTACTTCATTTCTGACAAAAAAAAAGTATATAACTATAGGGATAGTGATATTTTTTTCACTTTATTTTTGATTTTCCTCAGGACTGAGTGAACGGTTTTTGATGATTGACCCATCGTTGGACACAGAATTGAGTACCTGTCAAAATATATCATTTGAATGATCAAAATAAGGAACACAAACGAACGTTATTTGCATGTTTAACGCTTAATTAACAAACAAAAAAAGAAGAGGAAAACTAGATTTAATTCGAAGATGGAATAAAGCTAGGGATTATTAGTTTCCTTTGTTTATGAATTTAATACTCGAAAAAATGAAGTTCTGTGCCAATCTAATTGGTAGCTTGTTTTAATTGCTTTGCATATATAATATATATACTTGCACTTTTGGCATTTAAGCCACCTGTAGGTTGATCCTACATTTTACACTTGACTGATCTATTTAAAAAAAAAAAATTACAATAACTTTAAGTATAGGCAATATAAATTTATGAAAAAATACACAGGGAAGCATAAACTTTATGTATTTATTGCAGTGCAATATAGACTGGAAGGCTCATGTCTACTAAATTTGATGGCTATTGAACAAAACACCTTTTCATTAAAATTTAAAAAAAAAAAAAACCAAAATGTGAAACATATTAACAGACAAATTTAACACATTTGGCTGATATTTAATAAATTGTAGCATATTTAAAAACAAGCTGCCAATTAGATTGGTACAGAACTTCATTTTTGCGAGTATTAATTTATTCATAAACATAGAAAA
>JAABKK020060288.1:0-33083 GCA_011634745.2 Catotricha subobsoleta
GTTGGGTAATGGTAACATAATATAGTAAAAATAACAATATGGAGGGTAAGTGCCGAAACGACCTATAATTGTAGTAGAAGCTACCTATAATTTAGTAGGTCCTACTATCTTGTTTTCTCTGTGTATATGTAGTTTACTTATATAATTTATATGCCATAGAAGTAATTTAAGTCCATATGAAAATACTTATCACTCTTTATTCACTTTAAATGCAAATAAAACAAAACATATCGAACGATAAAAAATAAAACGTTTATATTAAAAAAATAATATTTATTCCCAATAATACCTAAATATAATAATTTCTTTATCTCTTGATGGTGGTGCATTAAAAAAAAAAATATTATTTGAAGGTATTTTTTTTTTTTTTACTATAAAAGTAAAATTTAACATATTTTATTGTATTATTATCATAATTCATAATTAATATCTATAGTCTTCTGGCATTTTGTTTAAATCATAAACTAGCAAATATTTTAACAATAATTTGTTCTAATTAACAATATTTAATTAAATATTTATAATATACGATTTTTCATAGAATGGTAATTATAAATTCTATTTACAAAAATAAAAAAAAAATAATAATAGGTAATAATAATATAAAATTTAAAAAAAACAGTAATTAACTGTTTTCATTCGTTTAAAAATAATTAATAAATAATTTCATTTTCTTTTAAAACAGCAATGGATATTTCTAAATTATAGCTAAACTATCAATTAATTAATTTCAATATATTTTAAGTTTTTATTGTTTATGGTAAGTTTGTGAATTTATTGAATGTCGTATAGAAAATGAAGACATCATTTTTTAAACGATGCAGAAATGTATAATTGTGACTATCGTTAAAAAAAAATTCAGTACATTTACTTATAATTTATTTGTGATTTATATTTAATAGAAAGTTTCTAAATATTAATATTAAGTGAGAGATGCCACTGTGCAGTGTGTACATTAACCGACAGTGATTTGATGAACAGAAATTAAAATCAAAATTAATTTACTTACAAATTGCAAAAAAAAAAAAACTCTTAACGTCAAAGTTCAGATTTTGTTTGTGTAATATAATTCTATTAGGATTTCTTTGAACTAATATCGTTTGTAAATTAAATTCATTTCGTTTACACGCGTTAAAAAAGAAAATGTGAATATATGCTTATACAAATTAAATTATTAATGCCGCAGATTTCAAATAAAATTTTAAGTATAGCTTTTCCAATATACTAAATTTGGTGCTATTAGAATAAATGAAGGGAAAAAATGATATATTTTTCATAATTAATTTTCATATTAAATAATGAACTTACTAGTTTTCTTTCTTTCATAACATTTAAAATGTATTTTGGTTTTTTTTTTTGTTGTTGTTGTTGTTGTTGTTGTAAATAAAAACAAATTATGATTTAATAATTAATTGGTAGGTATTTATTAACATTTATTTATATAACTCTAACTCTGACTCTGACATAATAAGATTCATTTATCATTATGGATATATCACGAGATGCTGTTAAAAGACAATATTTTTATTTATTTTTTTAACTTTTTATTATTTTGTGTCCTAATGATTTTTTCGATTTAAATTTAATAGCTATTTAATTTCTATTTTAATAATAATTATTTATTACATAATAATAACATATAAATTTAAGCGATAGGAAGATAATTTCTTTTTTCTTTTCTTTACGTAAGTTAAATGAAAAACAAATAATAATAATTGATAATAAAATAGAAAATTCTAATACCTTACTAATTGCCAACAGCCAGTTGTTTCGTCACGTTGATAGTAATGGGGCCGGTTATCTCGAAATACGGTAACAGCCGGAAATTGATTATCTTGAATATATTTTAATGTTGAGCGGACCTGTTTTTCATTTAATATTATTATTATTATTATTATTATTATTATTATTATATTAAATTAAATTAAATTATGAAAAGACAGATAAAAGGTAACTACCTAATATTAAAATATTAAATTTATTAATTTAATTGAAAATTAAGACAAGCACAAAACTTGAATAGTTTGTATAAACTGCCGTAAATATATTGCATAGCATAAATTACGTTAATGGAAAGAATAAAAGGAAAAAAAATATATATAAATAAATAAACAAACAAACAAATTAACTCTTATAGAAATATGGAAAATAAATAAATTTGAATTGTTGGAATTTACCTGCATTGCAAAATGTGGTGGTTCAACTTCAGGACTGGTTGATAAATGTTGCAATAAAAATTCATCACTTTGCGCTAACCATAGATCAACACCGCGTAGCGGATCATAATTAAATGGACCTATACGTAACATACCTAACACTGAATCGTAAATATCTAAAACCTGTTTTTCATATTTTAAAGAAATATAAAACATTTATTACATTATTCCTTGATATTCACAATTCCGTCTGTTATTATAATATTTTGGCAATGAAATGAAATACGTACAGTTTGACCACCAGTAAAATTTCTAGCTTGTCGTAATTGTAAATCTGGTCCTTTATCTGTAAATGCAGCTGGAAATATTTCACCTGTTTTTATATTAACCCCAATTCCATAGATAATTGGCCAATTTATTTCACCACGTAAAATTGTATTTAATTCGCCAACACATGCTTGTGTTAAATCAATTTCCATTGGATGCTTGTGAAATGATTCTGTCAAATTGAAAATTTATTATATATTATTGATGTTATTTAATGAAGATAATATAAATGATAGCAGAGATTTGTTATTCATGAAAATATTTTTTATTTTTATTTTGTTTTGGTTTTTTTTTTATTTTCAGCAAAAGCTGTAAAATGTTTTTGGGTACCTATAAAATATGTTTCCAATTATAATAAGTATCCGATTCACATCGCTGTGTATATGTATATGTATATAATATTGAAAATAGGGATGTAGAATAGGTTTTGGTCCATACTTTACATTCTACCTATATATCAATCTTTCCATAATATTGATAGAAATAAATATTCTCGTCCATCCATCTACAATCTATATGGCTATTAATTTAAGCTAGATAAATACGACATCGATATATCTATATTAAATTGCCTTCATTATAGAGCTTTACCAGAGACGATGTTAACTTTGTTCGAGAAGAAAACATTTCCAAATATAATAATAGAACACAAACATACTGTACTTGTATTCATAAAGCGTCTAGATACATATAAAAGGATATGTGTTACTGTGTGTTGAACAAACGTTATGAATAGCGGTCATTTTACGTTAGCTGACCACCCGAAATCAATCTGACTCCAATGTCCTGAATTTTCCCTATCGTTTAATAATACTAAACTATAGAATCAACTTTAACTCATACCATAAGTTTTTGATCGCGGGAGGAAGCTTAAACAGTATCCAAAGCATTTCCGATATACCCTTCTTATAAATTTCTCATGTTTAGAAGGTACTAAGGTAGGTAAATATATATTAGCAATATTATAATATATTCGAGTTATGGGCACTATAATAGGTAGGATGTACACACGTACATGACACATATAGGTAAGTAAGTACATATATAACATATTATATCGAATCTATATAATCCATAGTATGTTCGTTATATGGACACAAACATTATACCTATAAATGGATAGTGAATATGTATTTTGATTTTAGCATCATATGCGTTTTAATATTGCAGAACGTATAAATTGTTGGACAAAGATTTTACAATAATAGTAAGAGTATGTCTGGAAGGAGGAGAATGTATTATATATGGAGATGATACGATGGGACTTTACTTTTGAATATATTTGAAAGATAAATATGGTCTCAATTTTTGGATTATAAGCAATATTTATTAAGTTAAAGGTTTGTGCGTTGTTCACAAACTTTTTATATGAATCTATCTTTAGCTAGTTTGTACTTCCTATCCACATATTTTATCAATTTCGTTTCAATATATATATAGATTTAAAACAGTAAAACTTAAAAATCCATTAATTAAAATTAAATTAAAAGGATAATTAGTTAGAAATATATTCTTTAATTAGAAATACGCAAAGTATACATCCAAAATGAAGATTGATTGAACTCATTGTGATTATTTTCCTTATAAATATGTATGCAATTTGTATAACCTTCTTAAACTAATTAAATATCAAATTGCAATTCAAATAACAAATATTCATGAGATTCAATATTTGCATTTGTTATACTATATAATATATATATCATGTATTCAAGTATGTTGATTTGATATGATAGACAATATAGCAAGAATATCATATGCAAAATATATAATATGTCAAATTCCAGAGCGCTATAAAACGTGGTATAGGTGCTATCGATGTGGAATAATATTTTAAATTTTTATTTTAGGGCATATATTGGGAAAAGTGAAAAATTAAGATAAAAATAAATATAAGAAATCTTTTTAATTTCATCTTTTTTGACATTTTGTGTAGTCAACACAATAAAAAGAAAAAATTACCGATGCATCTGTGCAATATAATAATGAAATTGGTCATTTGAACATAATGTTAAAGTTAACAATAACTTACACAAAGTGTTCAATTGCAATAATTGTTGATTATTTGCGTATATACCCACAATACATATTTAATATCTATTTCTATAAAATGTAATGCATCGATACATACAATAAATATTTGCATATCTGAAACAATTAGGTTATATTGTAATTGCTGTATTATGTAAAATTGCATCCTATAATCAATTCAATTACAGTTATAGGTAGACTAAGGCAATATGTAAACAGCAATACAATGTTTACTTGCGTATATTTATAAATATAAATAGATAGGATAGGCATGTAGGCACGACGATACATTAAATCTGGAAATTGTAATGTAACATGACAGGCAGCAGAAGTATCCGAGCCAATTATATGAATATGGTATGGCGGTTACCATTGTATCTACAATTCAACATATGTAATACAATAATAGAAACAAGAAATTGAAATCTAAAATCAACCATAATTTTATGTCTATAATTTTATAAAGCTACAGATATATAGCAAGCATTTTGTGGCACTAATATTCCAATGTCTAATTGAAATTACAATAATAAGGTTCATTTAGTATGCATATTACATATGCATTTCTATATCTGTATGTATTCCTGTATGAAATTATAATATCGTCATTATCATTAATGAACTTAATAGGTTTAACTGCATTGAAATAAGATAATTAAATACAGAGTAATTCACCGTCAAACACGCTGCACTCTATAATTTAATAAAATTTATCGCAGTATCTTTAAAGAGTGTATGGGCCCGTATTTTACTAAAAATGAGTTCAGAGTTTGGTTCAAAGTTAATCGTTTCATGTCATATACTCAACAATACCGAATCATATAAGATACGTTTACAGAAGAACAATGAAAATTTATGTATTTAGATTGAATAATAAATCGATGACTGAACAAATTAAATTATTAGATCCAGTTTTAAATGTTAATTGCCATATAAAATTTATATTTTAAAATTGACGTTGTGCCAATTTTTATTTCTTCTTTGAACATGACATAAAAGGCTTTATATTTAGCAAATATTTAACTTTTATATACATTATTAGAACATTAATTAAGATAATTTATTATTGTACTTAATTTGCTTTAATAAAAAACAGAAGAGAAAATTGGAATTTAATTCATGTGGTAATTAAGAAACAGAATTTATGGCGGTCATCTTCTCTACAAATATTATTAATAAGAATTCATGAAAAACATATATTTCGATATCCAATAGAGAATGAAGTATTATAAACAACTCTAACCCCTAGTCCCCTACATTTTTTTTTTTAAATAAACATTGATTTGATTTAAATGATCATATTATTTTATTTATTTTTATTAAATTATTATCTAATTTCGAATATAAAACTTGAAGACAATGATAAATAAATTAAATCAAATGGATATTTAAATCTGATTAAACTATTTGTAATCGAAATAACACAATATGAATGGGTCTAGAACTGTTTATATTTATATATATATATTATATATATATATTATAGAAATATTTTATATAGAAATAAAAATAATAATGTATGGTTTGACCTTTACCAATTAAATTAACCACTATGATGATGTTGAACAATTAATTCAATTCTAAGTGATGAAGAAATTGGTTCGGTCATTTTATAAAAATTATATAAATTTATTATTGTGATTACATCCCACATAACCATATGAATGTTATTTAATATTTTCTAATTTCTTTTAGGAATCTTTGGAATTGTTAAAATTCTTTTCAACCAAATATTTTTCTGTATTTAAATAGAAAATTAAATGAACTTACGCATAATATTGTAGAACAGATCTTCTGCATAGCCACCAGGTTGATCTTTGTAGCCACCAATTAATTGTAATTCCATTCGGCCTTCTGGATAACCCAAAGCTAAATTTTGAACTCTGGCTACCATTGTTGAGACGGCTTCATCAATTCCATTACCATCTAAATGTGCTAGTGCTACTGCACCCGAACCTATTTAAAATGATAAATTTAATAATAAAACGTTTCCATACATACTCTTATGCATAACACTAACCTGAATGTCTAACTACAACTATAATACAGGTGGTGGCATCATCTGAACCAATAATATTTACATTTTTATCATGTGTTGCCACAGCAGCCATCTCTCTTTGTCCAACATAAAGCAGACCAACTGGACCGACCTATAATTTATCCACAATAATTATTTACATTTAAAAAAAAAAATATAGAAATTATAATCGTTTATGTTTCGGTTTTCTCTCATTCGTCATTATTACCGTTTTTGTTGGTATTGACAATAATTGATTAGCATAATCTCTGTAAACTGGATGTTGCATAAATAATGAACCAGTATCCATAGGACAATCATCCTGCAAGACGCCATTTAGAACTAGTACCATTTTCTAGAAACAAATTTAAAATTGATAAATTTTTCCGTCACAACTTAATCAATTGAAAAAAAAAAAAACATTGTTAATATTTGTAAGTAATTGTGTTCAAATAAAATTATAAATGGATTAGATCTCTTGACTATACAAATTGAATAAAAAAATAATCCATTGAAACATCATAAATATCACATTATTTCATTTGTGATATTCTATTATAATTTTGTAAATTTCTTTAGAATTGTGCACCGTATTGTAAAGAACTTTTCTATACGTATGCTTAATATAGCAAACACATTGTCATGAAGCGCGTAATTTCATGATGATGTCAAGTTTGAATCTTTCTTTTTATATTCTCATTCTCAGTGTCTATGAGTCAATGTGACGAATCACATTTAAATATGAATTAAATGTTCATGAATAAATTAAACGGTAAAAGAATTGAAGTCAAGATATATATGGTACAGTACAAAGTTGATATATATTTTTGTGGGTCTCTCATATTAAGTATTTAACTATAGCGCAAACTATGTAGTAAGCAATGTTTTTTTTTTCTTCGATCTATATCGTCGCGCTTTTTTTTCTATTTTGTTCATTATATTCATAACAACAAATGGTTAAATCAATAATAAAATCAAAACTTCCAATCTTCAAATTGAAAACAGGTAAATGCATTTGAGTTGATATGGCGACGTAACTATGATACCTTTTTTCTTTAGACGGGATACCTACAACTAAATATCTATACTGTTCCGGGATCGTGATCTCTTTACTCTTCAATATCGCTATATAGCGTCACGTCTACTGTGAAAACATTGTAACTTTAAGCAATTTAAACGGAATTACATTAACGTTTGGCATAATATATGAAGCGCCTAGAGAGCAAGTATATACACTTAAAGTAGTAGTATTTTTATAAAATAATACAAAGTTCAAAATAAAAAACAAAAAACAACGACTAAACCAACAACAATTCTAAAACCAAAGAATATAATTAATGTAATTAATTTAAAAATGCAATTACTTCTTAGGATTATGAACGCTTTGTTGATTTATTTAAATGTAGATTACTTAATATATAAACACTATTAATAAAGGATTTCACCTTAGGAACATTAATTTCAGTATCATGAGAAAAAATTTAAATGCAATTTTAAAGTATTTGTGAAATATATCAATAATACGCTTCCATATGACAATTATAATTATTTTAAATTCTATAATTCATTAAGATTCATTGTAAGCAATTTCGGTACGACACTATAATGTTATTTAATAAAAAATCATTTTAGAAACGGTACCGCCGTCAATAAAATTAATGCTTCATTTCAACATAATAAATTATCATGTGCTATTTATTATTACAATATTCTATTTCATTATATTCTATAAAAATATCAACGAATAAGTTTTCATTTAAAATAAATGATTTGTAAATTGTAGCTCTAGGTGAGAGGCGATACATACCAATAATTTTATTTAAGCATATAAGAATTCTCACGAATAGTAACAAGTTCATTATATTTATAATATGTATTCTGCATACATCTAAGTAAATTATAAAAATCCATTTATGGTAAAAAAAAAAAAAAAAAATAGAAAAAATAATTATTTATAATTTTGTATACTGTCGACTTAACTTCGCGCCATCCACCTCCAAGCATCTAAAATCGTTAATTTTTCATTCAAATAAAATGCAATAATATAGAATACGCTAAGACATGAAATATATCGTCTGTCAATAACAAATATAAAAATTTCTAAAGATGAATCCATCTAACGTATAATTCAAATGAACAAAAGATGAAATAAGCGAAATTTAGACAAAACACTATTTTTATTATATAAATTGCATGCGCAAAATATTATTGATTATCTTGTTTCGTTGTTTTTTTAGTTATTTATTTTTTATTGAAATGCGTAACAAACTAACTAACAAGTTAAAATATTATTACTTATTAATATTAACAATTAATACTTTATTCTTTATATTATAAATTTTTTCTGGCTATTGGTTTTCTGGATTATTCTATTCATTAAAATAAAATTTATATATAACGATAAATTGAATTTTTTTGAATCTTTTTAAAAAATAGCCAGATTTTTTTTTAATTAATATTTAATTTTATATTAACTGAATGTTGAAAAATAAATTAATGAGTGCCAGCATTTTCACTATCATGTAGTCGAATATTTATCATTAGCTATTCAGTCGGAAAGGAACATAAATCATTCACTAAGATATTTTCGGTTTTTATTAAATTATTGTTAATAATTTTAAACTGCGATATTTAACTGATAGCAAATAGGTTTTTTTTTTTAAATCTTAAACCTTCGTATAGGTATATAATGCAGTTTACTAGATGATATCAGTTATATATATATATATATTTTACAGCTCTTTATAAGCAACTGAAATGTATATAGATATTGAAAATGATATTAAATAAAAATAAGTAAGAAACATGAGAATAATAATACATAAGTATAAATAACAAGAGGTATCTTTAATATTACGGAATTATGTGTAGTTTTGTTGTATTTTTATTATCACGATTAACTTAAAAACATGCTGTACTAAGATTGGTTCATTTCTATTATAGTATAGATAGATCGTCTATGTGAACAACTTAGTGCAATACATAACATATTATAATTTTACATTTATACTCGGGGTGATTAATGACAATTAAATTTTCTATAATCCAATAAGTGATGAGTCAGTGATATATGTGAGTGATGATAAAATGAAATGCTGCTATTAACTATATATATATATAGCTTACGTATCGAATTAGTAGTACAGAAATATTTTTACAACTACTATTAGTTTAATCTCAATTCATACACTTTATTCATATTGTTAAACCAACAGATAAAATAAATATACCTATACATAGGTACGGAATATAACAATAAGATGACCAAATCAACCTGACTATTATATATGTAGTTACAATCAGGATAAATATAAATTTAAAATATTTATTTTGCTATTGAATATAAATTTATTTTTATTGAAATTATGTGGTGTACTCTAAAATAGTAGAAAATACGTTTTCTATTGCATATCCAACAGGCAAATAAACATAAATAATATATCAATATCGTATATTAAATATATAATTTTACAAATAATAATATGGAAATAATGGAAATAAATAAATATGAAAATGTTGAACATTATTTGTCGATAATAGGATAATTATTGTATATTTACCGTTTAAATGAAAATGATGAATTCTAATATATTTTTACTTTCATATATATATTTTCTTTTTATTGAGATACAGTAAAGCCTCTGGAAATGAAACTGGTAAAATTATAGTTTTCAGTTTAAAAACATTTTTAAATGGACCATTGTGTTTATGGTGTATGTTATTGTGTCGTGTAGGCTATTATTGGAAACAATAACGGTAATATACATATTGTTTATATTCCCATCAAAGAAGTCAAATGTTGTATACGCCAGTCTAATACTTAATCAACGATTTATAAAGGGCACAATTCTAGTTCATGAGATATTTTCGTATTTAGTACAAAATATTGCCACGCTACATTGATAGAACGACCCACCAAGAACTGTACCTTAAATGTGTGTGTGTGGCAAATATGGTAACATACAATATATTTAACTTATTTTTTAATCTTTTTCATACAAAAGCAAATAAGTATTAAAATTAATATTACTTGCTGTTACACACTTTCTTTAATTGTATTACATTACATCATTGGCTATGGTATGACATTGCACGTTTTCTTTAATTATAATATTTTAAATAATCTATCGATATAATAATGTGAGGAGCAAAGTAATTGCCATATAATATTAGTTATTACAATTGTTGGATACAATTTTACTTTGTTGGTAATCTTTACAATGTACTCTTACACAATTATAAAATTGAAGATGATCATAATTGCATAGCATATCAAAACATATAACATGCAACACTACTTACAAAGCGTCAATAATACAATTTATAAAAGTAAACGATAAAAATCAACAATTTATTAATAAATTAATTGACAACATTTTTCATTTATTTGATTTTTTTAAATTTTATTGTTAATTGTGATAATATCGAGGAAAATGCTGGTGTTTTTATCTTAATTTTCGAAATCTAATGAAGAGCATTCTTAAATTGCATGCATTTTGTATAGACGACAGCTTAGATATTTTTCTATTTCTGATTAGAACTTACGCCTACTATAAATTTCTAATTGGTAAATTCTTTGTCCTTATATTAATGAATCGTAGAATAAAAATAATTACAGTTTACTTTCGTGAGAATGTTTATAATTTACTATTATTGTTCATAATTGAAACTTTATCTATTTTTAATTTTAAATCTATTTGAATATCCAGTTATACAATAATTACTATGTCACAAAATTTGATCGACTTTGAAACGCTATAGGAATTTGAATTACAATTGGTAAAAGTGGACTCTTCTCATAAAAGTTTATCATAAATCATAATAATGATTAGATAATCATTATTATGATTTGCACTCGTTATTCATATTATTCTTTCAATATATTTTTTTTTCTTTCAGATTCAGTGAAAACTATATGCGTCCATATTGATTTTTATAAATAAATGAAATTAAAAATCAAATCACTTCAAAACCGGCTTCAATGAAAAACAAATGAGTACATAATGCGATTACTCTTCTCGCACGATAATCCATTTATTAGTATTGCAATGATAGTGATCATTAAATTAACGATGTTTCGATTTAACAAAACATGTTAGTATCTTTTATCATTGCAAATAACAATAATATCCATTTAGTATATCTTGTTGTTCATTCATTTTATATCGATTTTATTGCAAATTAAACTTTTTTAATGGTTTTTATACGTAGGTACTCAATCAGTAGAAAAGATATCCCATATGTACTACTTATTGTTCATGTTCATATTCATGTACACAATAAAACGACTATATAAATTAATTGTGACCAATTCTAAAATATGTAATTTAGGAATTACGTTTCTCTAAAAAAAAAATATTTAATTAATATTAAAAGCCTTGTCTTTCATAAAACTTTTTGCAATTTGACAGGATTTATGATGAAAGTTTTAGCAATAACAATTAGTTTCCAAGCTAATTCTACTAATTTATTTGAATACATGCAATTTGTATTTTATTGCCCAGAAATATTACTTCAAAAATAAAAAAAAAAAGAGTAAATAAATAAATAAATGTTTTTAACGGACAAGTATTTCTCTTTACTTCTATTATAATATGGAAGCGGCATAAGATATTTATTGGACAATATAAACATGATGTCAAGTTGTCATGCTAAGCTTACCGAAAAAAGAAAAAAAAATTATACAAACAAAACATAAACTGCATTTTGCTTTTCTTGTGATTTTACGAAAATTTTCATATTCAATAAACATATTACAGTATTGTACAGTCGGCCATCGGTGTGCAAAATACTTATTTATTATTTCATAAAAACGATATTTTATTTATTATAATATTAAAGTAAATTTATGTATTTATCATTCGAATACACTTCATGTAAAATATAATACATGGTGTTTACGAGTTGTTTCTTATTGTTGGCATCATAATGAGAAATGAATGGCATCCCATACAACAAAAATTTATCTTTCAAATAAAACATAATGTCCTGAACAATTATTATTTATCTATCAATTTGATTATTATGTTGAATTTGTATTGTATTTATACTAACGACGATTATTACAAATACTATGGTGATTATCATAAAGGTATGGTTCATATGTATCGGATGAGCTAAGTGATAAATTTTAACTTAATTCAATTTTTTTTTTTATTATCTTTACTTTGAACTCAGATTAAATGAAAATATTGTATCGCTGAATTGAAATGCACAGTTTTCTTTTGTAAACTGAATTCAGAAACTGTGCAAAATTTAATTATAACTCGAACAAAATTCAACACATCATCGAAATGATAAAATGTCAATCGAATGATTTGCCACCCCCGACAGTATCAAAATACAAAAATTATTATTTTAATATTCAAATCTAAAGGAAGCTTAACATAGATCTTATGGAGAATCAACGTATTGTACGGAGTAAACAGTAAAGATTTAAACTGTACTCGATTCAATAATAATAAAAATTAAAAAGAAAATAAATAAACTCGAAACATTTTTCAAAATAAATAAATATTCTTTTTTTTTTAACACAATATTATAAGAGTTAAGAGGCGTTGTTAAATCACAAACGAGCTATGTGTTGACCACCTGTGGCTATATCATTTGCGATCATAAATCATTTATTGAATATATTTTTAATATTCTGTGTATGGTTTTGGTTTTGGATTGTACTTGTATTTGGTATAGATAAATAAATGTAATATAACGATATAATTGGAATTTGGTATAGTACAAAAATTTCAAATATGGTAACATAAATTAGTTATTGTAAATAATGATAGATTTTTGATTCAGAAATATTCAGGTTTATTTATTTGCTATTCAGCAACATTATATATGAATATGAAACAATGATTTTTTCCAAAATAATGTTAAAATTAATATTTCACTTAAATGACTAATTGATGAATTGATCGAAAATTCTCATATATGTTTCAAATTGAATATTAGAATATTATACAAAATTGACGACGTTATTCGTATCCTTTCTTCTAAATTGGCCTAAATCAATTTAAACAGCATTAATATTGAATTCCAGTCCAATGCTTTTTCAGATCATATACGAAAGCAGTTTCGTGTTTTTTTTTTTTGTATTTTTTTTGGTAATTCGAGATAAGTTCAAATCAATTTACACGTACGGTATATATTTTTATATTTTATATAAATTCAATATGATTAATTAATTAACATATTTTTTAACACCAAAGTCGATTAAACACGCATCATTTTCTTTATCTTTTGATCTTTTTAAATTGATAATTTAAATATTAACGTAATGATTTGGTTAATACTGGGTGCTATTGCTACTAATTTATTGCTAATTTATGCACACTTCAAACAACATGATAATTTACGATAATATTAATGCTGTATTTAAAACGAAGAAAAATGTTGTAATATATTTTGCTTATTTTTTTTTTTTAATTCTACTGAAATTTCGTGTGAATTTTTGGTATTATTTTAATTTATATTAAAATATAAAATAAATAATACACATCTAATGAGATGAATGATAAATATATTTGAGAATAAATATGATGACTTAAGCTTAATTCATATTTAAATGGATTATCAAAAAAAAAAACAAAAAAAAAGCCGATTACTTACAAAGTAAAAAAAAAACAAAGAAAAATCTTATCAATTTTTACAAAGCTTAACAAATAAATGGTCAATTAATTGATGCTAAATTTTTTCTTTAAATTATCATTTTTAAAGAAAATATTTCCAAATAAGCCTCTGATTTATCTATATATTAGTTTTCGGTTGAGGATCCAAACGACATCTTAATTGAAATACTCAGCTAATATGGAATTAGCATTTATTATTATAAAATACATCTGATTTCATAGTTATATTGTGGTGAAAATTGCTTAAAATATATTCACATGAATAAAAAAAAAGAAAAAAAAAAGAAATGAAACTATAATCACATTGTAGTTATTTTTTATTAGAAGAAAATTGAATGTCCCACATTTGTTATAATGAAAATATTGTGATTCTTCAAATAGTTTTCAAACATAATTCTCATTAAAATATTGCCGGAAGGCAATATAAAGATATTTTATATATCATATTTAACACATTGAATATGTGAAGCTAAGTACTATAACTTCATAAATGGCTTTAAGTAATATATCGCAAAATGAACTAACTAAAGTTCACATAAATAATAATAGTTATTAAAAATGTGTAATAAAGAGAAATAATGATCTTAGCATTTTTGTGTACATCTACATTTCACACAATATACAAATCATACCAATGAAAGAAAAAATTAAGATTTTTTTTATTTTTTTTTTTTTTTTCACTTTTCACCAGTAAATAATACCGAAGATTATAATATAATAAAGAACAATATTAATTTGTTTTCTATTAAATCCTATTCATGAATCATAACAAATTTAACTGAAGTCATTTTTATTTTAATTAATCTATTAAGCAGTGGTATTCCGTAAAAATAACTAGATATCGACATAGAAATTTATATTTCTTGGGCATTTGCGAAGCCCTGAAAATTACAAGCGATAATTACTAACGCAACATAATTGAAAGGAACCATTGAATAACAAATATAATATTATTATTATTTTTTTGAAATTGTTCTAAGTTTTAATCAAAATTATTTCCGAATAAATATTCATAGGGAACATTTCTGTTAAATTATTAATAGGAAAATTAGCAATATAATAATTGATAAGCTCAAGAATATTTTTTAAATCATCAAGAATTCATTCAACAGTTTTTCCAAAAAGATAATGAATATCACTTCAGTTCTAGTAAATCCGCAATGTTCATTATCTATAAATATTACATTGATTGAAATTCATTAAAGACAAAAAACCAAAAAAAAAAAAAAACAATTAAAAAAACAATTCTTGAAAAACCGCGTTCTTATTATCATCGCATTGAATAGTTTTTTTTTTGTTTTGTAGACGTAGGCAGAGCGCCATACTGAAATATAATTAATTTATGTACACACACACAATAATTCTTATCTTTATCGATGGCTATTGGATGAATTGTTCAGGCCAATCAAATTGAATAATAATACTTCAATACAGAAAATGTTAATTATTTGAATAAAATACAATAATAATGAAAAAAACAAATATATTCGAGCACATTTTTATATAATAGCAAAACATATTATATATAATTGTATATGCCTATGGATGTACAGTGGTTAGCTGGTGTCGCTCAGATATTTTAATATAAAATTTGAATATATGAATAAGTTTCATTTCAATAATTCCATTTTTAAGAATACGAAATACTTATAAAATATATTGAACATACTTTTAATTCTATAAAATAATATATTTATATAGAAAAATGTACAATGTATTGAAACTTCTTCTTTTTTTTTTTTTAAATTCTTTTATCATGTTGTTGTCATCGTCGCGTTCTTTTGTTATTTTAATAAATGGATTTTCGCTGCTATTATTATGAATGGAATATTAAAACATTTGGACTTTAGAATTAGACCTAGACGTAAAAATAAAATAAATATAGTTATATTGATGTTAGTCCGGGGGTTCTGTTTCGTTTTGTAATTGTCCATTTTAAAAGAGAACAATAAAATTCATTGTCATACCTAAATATTTACTTCTATCAGTGCGCGCATCCTGTTTAAGTAATTTATTCAGATTTAATAAATTGGAAAGTAATTTATAAACAGTTTCAATACTTTTATTTTTAATTAGTAAATTTATAAAGAATTGATGTGACAATAAATCTAAAATATAGGCAATGGAAAAATGAAATGGTTAAACATTTAAAATATTTGTTGAACAATATAAATTTTATGAAGATTTCCAGAAAATAGGAGAAAAAAAATGTAGGACAAACGAAACAATATAAATGGATAGTAATACCGTGATATCTGAGCTCTGATAAAATGTTTTCAAACACAATTCTTATCTATCTCTTTAATTACATAAAAAAAAAAAATAAAAAAAATATAAACTGCAAGTTATAGAAGCAGCCAGCTAACCCATTAACTATAATTAAAAGAAAAGAAAAAAATCTATTAATTTCCATTATGCGACTAGTTTGAATACAGCAAATGCAACAAGGTATATAACAAGGTAGACGGATACATTTTGCGCCGATTTTAATAATAGTTTATGGCTTATAACGGTGGCAAGAAAATAACCTTAAATTTCAATATAATCATAGTTGTCTCATTAATGAAGTCTTTGCCAGTGCTATACGTAACAAAAATATATCACGTTTTCTAGCTGTTCATTTGCTATTTTATAGATCGAATAATATAGTTACTGTACTTCTTTTTCTACATCACATCGTCAATTAATGTTATTTTAAATTATGATTTTAATTGAGACAATTCACGACCATCAAATAACATCAAACCAAACATCAGCAATTCTAAGTCATGAAATCAATATTTTTAAAAATAGAACAAAGCTTATAGAAATTTATATTGTATCTTGCATTGATTTAGTTTGACTGGCAAATAAAATATAATGTGTAAAATGTAAATATTTTGGGCAGATTTTTTGTTTTTTTTTCTTTTTAATTATATTTAATATTTCAAACAAAAAAATTTCATCTAAATTTAAATGAAATTATTGCCGTTATTGTGATATATATGTATAGACAGACGTTACCGCGCGACTGTATACAATTTTAGTCACTAAACGACAAAAAAAAAAGAAAATATTCATAGTACATAGCACACATATATAAGTTGCTTTTGATAATTTCTTGTTTTTAAAAATAAGTGAAAAATTTATCAAAAACATGCATCATCATAAATTCGATTTCCTAACATAAATAAATTAAATGCGATAAGAATATACAAGCAATAATTTTATAAATAGGCTGGCAACTTTTATCAGTTATGAAATGCATAGACAACCAGTGATCGGAACATGCGAGATGATAAAAAAGAAAACAAATAAGCATTAATTTAACATTTTTATTTTTTATTTTCCTTTTTTGTTTTTTTTTTACATCTTTTTTATTCAAGATTTTATTATCGCTTTTACATATTTTTGTGAAAACATTTTAAAAACATAAAAAAATAAGAAGAAAAACGACAAAAATAACCGAAGTAAATTTCATTTAAAACATAAATCTGATAATATTTTATGTAAACCATAAATCATTAACAGAATCGGTCACTATCTTCATTGATATTAATACACATATAATATTCAATATTAAAACTAATATAATTTTTTTTATGTTTGAAAAGTAAATTAGAATAAAGAATAGAAATATAATTTTTGGAAATATTACTTCTAAGAATTTTTATTTTTATTTTTTTAATGTAGTTAAATAATGAATAAACAATAAACAAGCGATCGCTTCAACAATATTTGTTAAATTAAACTGATTATCTCTATAATGTCTCGCATGGTATTTGATATTACGAGAAGGACTTTTAAATTAGATTGAAATTTTTACTGATCGAATGAAATTAATTCAATACATTTTTCTTAGTTAATTAATAAATTATTAAACGCAATTTAAATTAACTCTATTCGATTCTATAGTCAACAGAGTTTGTATTATATTTAATTTGATTTAATAGCGCAGATAAAGCAAAATGTTATTGGATCAAATGCTAAAAAAAAAAAAAATATTTACGTAAAGTTTAAGTAAGGTAGGGTAGATAACTATATATTTATATCAAACCAAAATAAAAGAATTAAAATAACTATTTATAATAATTTTCATTTATTTTAGTTCATGAAATGAATATTTATCATCATCAATATTAATTCATCAATGCGTAGGTACACATCTTCACTAGGCCAATCGTTAGATGCTTTATATAAATAATAAATAAGATGAAAGCAATAGTTCAACATATCATGCGTTTACTTCCCTTTAAACTGATTTGCATAACAAAATATCTCGAGGCAGGGATTCGATTTGTTTTGTTTTGTTTCTTCTTGTTTTTTTTCTTTTTGTTCATTCTGTCTCTCTTTTCAATAATTTCTTATTTAGTTTCTTTTTTCGAAACGAAATGGTTTTACACTATAGGCATTAAGTCAAATAAAAAAATACAATAAAAAAAATACCATGGTGCGCATAATGAAGATATTGTCTAGTCAAAGTTGGAATATCGTTGAACCGTAAACATTATAGTTTCATATAAAAATAAAGCACACTGCTCGTGTTCAGAACACTAATTTGTGATCGATGTATTGATCTTCAGATAAATAAGTACTTAAAAAAAAACAGTCACAAATCAATATTTCAATTTTTTAGTTTGTTGTGATAGATTTATGAGTATGATTTAAATTAAAGGCAAAAAAAAAGAATTGCCATAATTACAATTCGAAATTAACAAATATTTAATTTACAGTTATAAATTTTAACATAACTTTCAAGCAAGTCAATTTACGTTATTTTAAAAACTATCTGTTCGGGATAATGAAAATCTTTGTAGGTATATTTAAACAATATAAAACTAAATTGAATAAAGTAAATAAGATTTTAACAATATTTTGATCATCCCTGCATGGATGCATCAATTTAATTTTTATATTACAATGTTACAACAGTGAACCATTACCAAAACCACTATAGGCGAGACCTTAAAGCGTTTAGTTACATTAATTCGTTTATTTTCTTTTTATTTCTTTATTTTTTCTTTTGTAATTTAGTTTTATTAGTCAGAAATTTGTTCTTCCCTACGCGCAATATAATTTGCTACATGAATTGTATTTTGTTATTTTGTTTCACATTACATACGTTTTATAATTCTTATGTTATTTTTAAGCAGATTGTCTGTCCTCAGTTTAAAAAATAAAAAAAAGAAGAAAAAAATAATATAAGAATAAATAAATATAATTCATGAAAAAAAAAAAAAAAACAAATTTCTCAGATTTGAAGGCTTCAAATAAATATACTTTATGGTTAAATATCTTTTACAAATATGGTCCTAAAATAATTGAAATATGGAGCTCTGCATGAGAATATTCCCATAATATAGTTGATTTGAAATAACATACAAACAAAGCTCTAATAATTTGATATCTTTAATAGAATTGAATATTGCACGCCGACGGTTAAAAAACCAATATCTTGTTTACGTTGCAGTAATTCTTGAACTTGGATTTATGTATTGTGCAATTTATGTTTAGGGCCTACTTATGTGCGGTTAATAAAAAAAAAACGATTATAAATTTTATCTTTTCCGGGCACAATACTTGATTGTGATGTGTGTGTTGTGTATGATCAATAATAGTAGGAAATAAAAACAAAATTGTGGAACAGGTTTTTGATTCAAAATTCCCACAAGAAGAAAAAAACTAAATTTACTAACTAGCAAAAGCCTAACCATTCTCTATCAGTATGAAGTGTTGATTTTCACTTATTAAATTTTTATTTTGAATTACAATAATTTTTCTTAAAACATTAGCTTAGACCTTAGAGATTTCTTTAACCGACGATATAATTTAATAAGAGTTTTAAAAATAATAAATAATTTCTTTTAACACCGTATCAAGGAACTTAAATCGAAAAGTAAAAATATTTTTTAAAAAATCATATTAAAATGTTTTTATATAAAAATTAAATAAATATATAATATAATATTAATATTAATATTATGATGTCATGTCATGTATACTTTTATACATCTTTAAACAACCAACTTATGAAACATGCAATTTTCTCTTTATTCTGTTCAGTCAAATAGATATTATTATAATGAAATGCTATTTAATAATTATACATAAACATTACATGTTATATTGTTGTTATACTAATGCATATTATGTTAAAAACTATCATTATTCTATCTAAATGCAGGTATGCACCTATATGATGATAAATAAGCACGATGTTTGCTCGCGTACATGATTTTTTTTTTTTTTTTAATTTTTTTTTCTTGCTTTTTGACTAAACTCGGCAGAAAACATACCTTCAGATTTATATAGATAGGAAGATGATGTACTAAATACAAATACCACTATGTCAAGCCATACTATTCTAAGATCGGCAAGTAAAATAGATTTTTTATTATTCATAATTTATGGTAAAATTGGGATGTTGATAGGGATACTTGTGCACATTATAAATATTGAAAATTAAATAATGTTTGCACGGTGTGTACGATATCGATATGCGCGCATGACATGATGCATATATTATTATTATTATGTATTATTATTATTATTATTATTATTTTATTAATATTATTATTTTAAAATATATTGGTAAAAACATTTTCAAATAGATAATGGGCTGTTAAAAGAGCCATACAATTATATATGAAAAATTGTCTATTATACCATCAGTTCAGTTAAAAATATCTTTCGATAACATATTTTACTATAAAATTGAACTAATATTCTTTTATAAACATGATGAAATTTTAATAACGCACATGAAGAACCATATATTATATTATTAGTATATAAACTATAATGTAATCTGATAAATTTCCTTTCATTTTATTTATGGATATATACCGTATTCGTATAAACTATGTACGATGATAGAGAATTACAATAATATAATAGGTCAGGTATGGGTACCTCAGTGATTCCGTATATATAATATATATATATAGTGTATACCTGTAAATATATGTAATCCGACTTGGACTTGGTCTGGTCTATTCGCCTTATATGCAATAGATATATATTTATTTTATAATGTATGACGATGAGTTGAAAATTCATAGGTAGGTATAGGTAGGTATAGGTAGGTATAGATGTATCTAGTTATATAGCTAGACAATATTTTTAAGATCCAACCAACTACCTATTCTATGTGATCATGTGAAAGGTACTATTTTGTCGAATATATACTTAAACTATATATAGAAAATAAGTAATACAAATATTTAGGAGATATATGAGAATTTTATTAATTCACAACTGACTTAAAAACGATAGAATATTTTAAACTTTTAAAATCAATATCTGTGAATATTTATTAATTAAATAAAAATCCGTATGGAATCTACACAAATTAATTGATGACACCTAAAATATTAATTAGCTATTTATAATAAATAAATATTCAGTTCATCTCTACTAATTTAACGTCAGTAAGAGTAAAATATTTTCGACTGATTTTATAACTAATTATTTATTAATATATTTTCTTTATATTTTTATTAATTTCTTTCTTTTAATGGTACATATTATTTTTTTCATTGAAAATATCAATTGTATTCGTGAATTAATTTACTTAATACTCTGCTTAAGAAAAACAAAAAAAATTAAATGATATTTTATTATCGAAAAATGTCATCAGACGAATGAATGAAAAATAACATTTTGATAAATGACTCGCATAAAGAATTATAATATATTATCTTATTAATTTTCAGTTAAGTTAATGTAGAGCCCCGGTATCCTCTACATAACTTTATGCCACATTGGATACGTGAAGCAATATTCTATATGGGAAGTAATGTACAATACAAAATATAAATAAGTTTAGAAGAGATATGAAATCAGGCACGTTTTCCTTATGCAATTGCATCTCTAATATTAAATCCAGATAATTCATGTTTTTAGGTTATATTAGTAATGTAGCTGTAGGTATAGAGATCTAGTTATAAAGCTGGTATATAAACAATGGCGCGGATGATCATCATGATGATGACAAAGGTTCAGAAAATTGCTGGGAGATTTATAATCATTTTTATAAAGATTTCTATATTAATATTATGAAACGAATAAGTGCTTTTGCCCTTTTACCATTAATAACGTGCACATAAATAATTTTCCAATCGTATGAATGAAATAAAAATTTCAATAAAATTAAAAAAAAGAGAAGCGTATTTGGAATTAGACTACGTCTATATATAATTAAGCCACTGGGTAGACTAAAAAAAAAAACTTCAATTTTGCATTGAAATCTTTTGTTCTGGCTCACTTTGAATATTTATTTGTAAATAATCAATGAAAATCCATTTTAAGATATCGCGTTACACAGATTTTTCGTATCGACATTTTTAAGAGTAAACATTATTTCAACTAAGTTATTCTTCAGGTTTGTTAAATTGTACATTTAATATATTCCTTTCGTAATTGTAAATTTAAATCCAACAAATCCAAAACAAAAAAAAAACTATTTGCCTTATGATTATTTGTATTGTTAGATGCCTAGAATTCATGCAAAATGCTCTTAAAAGTAGAATTAAAAAATGAAATAAGAAGGTACAATGATAGAAATTAAAAAAAGAAAGAAAAGATGTTACGCGTTCTTTTCGTATGCGTTCAAATTTGCAAGTAAAAAAAAAACGAGGAGAAAACAAAAGAAAAATGAAAAACTATAAACAAGAACAATAATGTTTTGTACCTTAGTTAAAAAGAGCGATATATGGGATACGCGGAGCATCATCATCAAAAAAACCAAAAAAAAAAAGATAACTAAAATAAAATAAAGTAAAAAAAAGAAAATATAATTTTATAGTCTGTTACTATAGCAAACTCTGTTCGGATGTAGCGATGTAGGTAATATGTTTTGAATTTATCTACATATTTTAGGTAAGTATCTTACGTATATTATACGTTTATTAATGAGAATACAAAGCATGGCTGGTACTGTATGATTGTATAGAAATACGTATATGTTGTATTTTATATGTAGCCAGAAAAAAAAAAACAAAGTAATATGTGGCGGATAAGTTACAAGCAGAAATATATTTATATATATATATATATAAATTTGTATTGTATAGAACAATATTCAGACCCACTCTCCATCGAAATACAACATCCATTCAAGCATTCTTCTATAATTAATAGGACTGAACTCTCGTGTGTTTGGCCGCATACAACACACTAAAATAATAACATGTTGCTGATAGCAAATTGTATATGCATAAGCATAAATAATGTTAAGGTATAATCATATTATTTCTTCATTCTGCATATCGAATCAAATAACATTTAATTGGCCTATCCGTTCTGCAAAATTTTCAATATTAAAATGAAATAAAATGAAATGAAATGAACCCAATATACATACTTTACGCAGCAATTTATTTCATATTTATATGCAATACCGATGGTTATTTTTTATTTAATTTTTTGGTTTTTTGTATGTAGAGAAATTACAAAAAAAAAAAATGGTTGGCACCCACCTAACTATATATTTGTTTTAAAATTATATTACGGTAATATCTGAAATAATTTACGGATTATTAACAATTTCTGCATACTTGATGTTTCAGCGATACGATTTACTATAAATTTCATATGTTAATTTCAGTATCGGAGTAGACTTTGAGATTCTAATTAAAACAGAGCGTTCCACCAAACCAGCCGAATACAAGTTGTTTAATAAAAGTTAATTGAAACAGCAATATATTTGAAAAAGTACGAAACAAATAGAATAGATTTTTTTCCCATAATCAACTCGACTTTCCAATTAGCTTATCGCATCACTCAAAAAATAAAATAAAAATAAGACATTGTACGCAAAACTTTTCAGATTTTAAAGGTTTCATACAAATAACATTCTTATGCCAAAAATACGAATCTTTAGCGCAATAAACATGCAATTAGTTTAAATTATTTACTATCTATCATATTTATGAATTTACTCGAAAACGATGATCATCACGATAATAACATGTCAGATTGCCTCCTATTAAGATTTTCCTTAGCAATATGCATAACAAAATTAGGCTTTTTCTCACAAGTAATGTTCTTTCTTACATACATTACATATCCTCGTATTATATATTTCTTTTTCTTTTATGAATAATGATTATTATTATTTTTATTATAACTTATAAAAAAATAAGGAATTTATCAAAATGTTAATAATCTACTTTTACGTACGTGCTTGATAACAATATACATTAGTATTCGTATTTGGGCATAATTTAATCAAGCTACGCCATTTAATAAAATAAAAATCAATTTAAATAAAAAAAAAATTACAATATAATGGTTAAGTAGAAAATAGTGAAATCATTTTAAAAAGATTAAACTGAATTTTTATATTAAACAAATATTTTTGAAGAAAAAAAAAAATAAAAACATATTTTGCAAATATGTATGTAAAATGAAATCTATTATATTTGTCATTCTATCTTTGTACCCAAAACTGATTCAAATAACAGAACAAAAAATCGACAAATCTGATTAACGTGTTCAAAATATGTGCCCATAAACATAAATTTATCAAGCTTATAGTAATCAAAATTAAAAAACCTTTCTGCACTATGCACAATTATTTTAAACACGTGTTCAACAAAAAAGAAAAGCACGTTTTAAAAGATGACAAACCAATTTAAAGTAGATATAACTTGCAATAAAACGTTAAACGTTAAATGCAAAAATATTACATAGTATATAATATATGTATGTAGATTTTTGTTAACATTTACAATTGAGTAGAATTAAAAGTATTAAAAAATTCTAATTTTTTTTTTTTTCTCTGCGGTTCAGATTAAGAATGAGAAATGATATACCTTATATTCTATTAAAGATTATATAACACTCTAGTTAAGGTGCAAAATCGCGTAACTGACAAAAAAGTTTTCTCCATTTAAATGAAACAAAAATTTAAAAAAAAAACTAAAACTGTTTAAAAATTGACTAGATTTATATACAAAATATGTACGGAAGTGCGATATTTAAATTATTTATTTAATTTACCAATATTAAAGTTTATTATGCAGTTGCAAGTACATCTGGGTGGGATGTGCTTATTTGAATTCATTTTTTCTATAGACAATTTTACCTTCAACACACGATTATTTTGGTGAAAATAAATGACAGAAATAAGTGTTTTAATAGCGAACGAAACTCATGTTCATTTTCTTCATCAGTTAAAAATTTAAAACGATTTCCTTTAAAGCCTTGTGAAATTATATTTTAACGAATTAAAATTTTATAGCAAAAGAAAACTGAAGAAAATCAATTCGAAAATTAATTCACAAATAATTTAATATGGAAAATAAGAAAAACTAGAACAAATAAAAAAAAAAAAAACAAGTAATAAATTTATAATTTAATTAAATTATAATAAATTCAGAGACAAAGTATTTGGATCTTTGATTTTAACTATTTTGAGTGTGAAAAACTTATAATAAGAGAGAATTTGATAAGATTTTTTTTTTGCTTGATTATGAAATTATAGATGAAAAGATTCGACGATACTTTTATTTTAGAGAAGGTCATTGCTAATTCCATTTGAAATTGTTCTCTTCTATGGGATTAAAATTTATACAATTTCTCAGGCAATACCTCGAAGCATTTTAAGTTAATTCAAATTAAAAAATAAAATATCAAACATCATTTGGAGCATGATATCTAATTAATTGTTTATTATACATGTTAACTTTAATCAGAAAGGTTCTTATCGCTTCGGTCTGCTTCAAAATATGATACATTTGAAGTACTTGCTTGAGTTACAGCTTTGACATTTTATTTTTTGCAGTGGTTTGGTTTTAGAGATTGCTTAGTACCTACCAGTAAATTAAATACCTACCAGTAAATTAAATTTATTTTTTCGACCACTTTGACATTTTTCAATAATAGAATAGAATTTTATGACGTAATGCACATAGTTAAGAATACCCGCTTCATTCGTTTATATAATCATTATAGGAAATACCTAAATATCTTCAACAAATACTACATTCCAAATAATATTTTCTCTACTATTCTACTGTTTTTTGTCCCTTACGCGGATTTTCACCTTAACAAATTTATATTATGAAATATCATAAACATGTAACCACATACGTACCAAATAATCTTACTTGAAAATCGTCGAAAAAATGTTAGCTTCGCAGTCCGTAGGTAGGACAATATATAGATAGGTAGTCCAAATATAAAACAGTGAAAACAGCAGTTCACTCAAAAACAACAGCACAGAAATATTATTCAACACATTTATTACAAGATGTTATCACCCAAAAATTATAATAATAAACTTATAAACTGAAGTTTTTAAAAAAATGAAGTAAAACTTATATTTTTTGTGTGAGAGCAGCAGAAAAAATGTAAATCACATAAAATATATTATTTAATTGTTTTAAATTCTTTAAAAAAAAACCAAACAAAATAAAAACTGTTTCATAAATTCACTGAAAGAGTTTTTACATAAAAATAATTTGAATTTTATGAGACACAAAGTACCTACACACTCACAGCAGAGTTAAGTAAAATGTTACATTTAGCGCAATAGGCTATTTATATTATTTGAGTTTGTTTGTTGTTTATTTGTTTGTTTGTTTTATTTTTTTTATTTTTTTGACCGGTTAATTTTCCAGTTAAAAACGTAATAATAAAAACCACTCGCGTTCTGTTTTATTATAAAATGTAATCATCAAGAGGATAATTTTATTTCACATAAAAACTAGGTAAGCGAAGTTAATTTCTGAAATTAAAAAAAAAAAAACAAACTTTTTTCAAGACACGCACAATTTAATTATTAACAATAAGTACAACCAAAAATTTCTATATAAAAAAAAAAAAAATAAACATACGCGTTAAATATCCTATATTATCTTTTCTGTATAATCAACCACATGTACTTTCACTGTCTAAGACAAAAATTGTACACGACTTAATGACCAACTGTGTACGTCCGTTCAAGTCGAGTGTCGCATATACACTTCAGTTGGAAACATCAAACAGACAATATTATACCTATCGCCTATACAATATTTTCAGTTCATATACACACACGACACACTAAAACCATATCGCATAATATTATTTAGTACGTTCATCGTGGAGTCCAGTAAGATTATACTTAGGAAACGAAATAAAATAACTTTAAAATCCTACATATTACATGCTGTATGAGAAACATTGAAACAAGAAACAGGAAAATTTGAAACTAACAAGTACAAACATTAATAAATACATTTACGTTTTTTATTATGTAGCTTGTACCTACTATTCACATATAAAATACAGAGGGGCATTAAGTTCTCGAATATTGCTTTTGTTTATATAAATTTATTTAGAAGATATTGAATTGTGTTTTGCATATAATATCTATAGACATTGCTTAAGTCACATCTATTTGCCATTTGTACTGTTTAAATTTGATGTATTTGATCGAATCGAATTCTTGATATTCTTTTAGCGATCGCTGGTCACTAGTCGCATTCAAAATTATTTTAACTGTATTTATATAAGTTAAATGAACACCGAACGCTATGAAACAAGTGATGATTTTAAAAAGAAATTCAGGTTTTCTATTTTATTATGCTTAGTTTTTTTTTATAGAGAAATACTACTGCTTGTGTGCATGCCAAGGTATGGTAATAATGGAAATTGTATATATCTCATAATCATAGCTATAAGCTATATAATACTTAAATTTTAATTTTTATATTATATACTTTTATTATCTACTGATATAAATGGCCCACCAGTAATTTGACACTCAAATCAGCTAATAACAGCGAACGATACAAACAACACTAATAATAAGAATGCCAAAGTGACAATAACATCAACATTTTATGCTGAATATTATTTGTGAACGTTAAGAACTTAGCTTAGGTAACAACACTTTATGCGTACATAAATTATTTAGCATAACCTATAATTTAGAAATATTAAATCAACGTTTCAACAACATTTTCAAATATCATACATTTGGTTTGGAAAAAAAAAAGAAGAAATCCTATTTCAATGAATATTGTGGTTAGTGAATAATAAATAAATTTACAATATTATTGACAACAATTTTTTAATTTTATTCTAAGTGGCTTATAAAAATTCATAAGATTTATGTGTGGCTGTACTTTGAAATAGATAAGTAACGTAGGTTTCTTGATTGATATATCCAAGAGCTATTGATGATGAACATAGAAAGATTTTATAATATATAAATGTAGAAAATGAATAATATTGCTTCATTATTTATCAAGTATTTGTTAAAAAATACAAAAAAAAGAGAAAAAAAGAAAAAAAAAAAGAAGAAACTTATGAATGAAAATGTTTATTGACAATAATAATTAATTATCTATTCATATACTGAAGTGACCATACAGCTTCTTTTTCATTAGTTTCTGGTTATATACCATTCCCTTTGCATGTTTATATATTTATTTGATGGACCATAAATCATATGTGTAGTTAACATTTTGAGGAATTGACAAAACGCAATTATTATTTATATTTCGATGGCGTTTCTATTTAAAATTTAAAATTAGAAATTTTTATTGTTTTAGTAATCATTGTTAAAATATTTTCATACTTTTCTAGAAAATATTTTCTTAAGTAACTATCGATGATTATACAGTTGTTGTTTTTATTGTACCACGACGCCAGAAATGTATAGTAGTTTTGATCACGATAATATTCTGTTAATCATTGCCACTAAAATTAGCATTATATTATATTAATTAAAGCTCACCATCTCTCATCTATTTGAATTAAAATTTATCGTCTATGGGTAAGCTGTAGATTTTTATATAGCGAACTTTAGTACAATTAACTGAGAGACAAATAATGTATAAGACTTTTAAGGCTGGTTAAACTCTAATATGTTAACAAAAGTATTTGTTATATTTAAAAAAAAAAAATGGTATGGTTCATTTCAAAAACAAAACTACTGGATTCACGGTCTTCTGCAGCATTCCCATAGACATCAAAATTATACTATATAACTTTATATATTTTATAGGTATATAAAAAAAAACTAAAATATCCTGTATACGGTGAGTGGCATTGGGCTACGTCCTAATAATAACCAATTTTAAAATAACGAAAAACCCAATCCAATGATGCTTTCATTTCTTTTTGCTTTTTATATTTATTATTAAAATAATATAACGATGTATATGACAATGTGAATAAACTATTTGCATTTTAGATACGATCGTTTGATTTAAAGTGATATCTCCTAGCTCTCTGAACTATCTATAAGTATCAGCTAGTGACATGTGAGTAACTTGTTTCGTGCAAATATCTATCATATTATTATGGGATTATGAATTTTATTATCAACATATATACCAAATGACTTTTTTTTTGTTTATTTAATTATAATTAAGTATCTGATCACATAGTAATATATTGTTAGAGATGCCATTAGTCTTGAGTATTAATATTTTCTTATTCACAGAAAAATATATTTTAGTCTTAAGTCTGAATCGAGTAGAGTGTAGAGATAGCATTCAAAGTACCCACCACAATATTTATCATCTTATATTAAATGAATAATTCATTAACACCAGCAATTCAACAATCTAACAACAGGTTTTATACATTACTATAATGTTAAAATAAAGCTGGATGCAATTTTAGTGTAGGGCTCATTTATATTATTTATCCACACAATTAACTATAAGTCATATAAAAATAAAACATTAGTACACGATGTATAATAAATAAATTAATTGCTAAAATTAATATATAAGTTTGTGCGAGGCGAGAAGTAAACACTTAGTTGCTAATTAATGTTATAATTATAATAAAATTAAATAAATATTAAACCATAGTTGTAGTTTCACAAAGACGTATTTTTCCATATGCATTCCATTTATGTCTTTACTATTAATTCATGTACAACAAGTTTTTTTTTTTCTTATTTATTTTTTATCATTTAAAATAAAATGATTCAAAAATCAAAAAAAAAAAAATTACACAATCAAACATTTTTTAATTTGTACGTAAGGTAACAATTACTTACAATCATACCACAGCCATTACAAATAAAATGAAAAACCACATTTGATTTGTATAATAATAATAATTTGTTTATGTTATTGCAATGGTGTTTTCGCAAATAGTGGTGTTGTAATAATGTGACAAGAAAAAATTACGCACGCAAAAATAAATTGAAAATATCATTTTTAAAATGTACACATTGACTGTGTATAAAATAATATTACGTTGTCCATTAAAAGGTGTAAATAATAAACTATAAAATCCACCAAGAACCCATGTAAATTGTATTATTAGTAAATTTTTATTTTTTCTCTTCTCTTCTTTACACTTTTTTCGTTCGTCTTTATTGTTGTTTATTAAATAAATGTAGTATCTGGTGTGGTCACATAAAATATCACCGGTTACACATCTAAGTAGGTATCTGTTCTATGATTGTTATTATAGGTATTATAATCGAACAATATGAGAAATGGTCCGCAATAGGAGTAATTAATTTAATAGACAATTTTCTTTACATTCGGATTCGACTAATTACTTAATAGGATCGAGAACATTCTTGATTTTCTTAACATTTGATTTGCACAAAATTACAATACCATTAAGTACAATAATGTCAAGTTTAATTTAATTAAAATATTCTTTAAAACTAATTGACGTACTTTCAAGTCAAATTAATGAATTTAAAAAAGGAAATCAAAACTTTGAAATTATTTTGTTTTTTTGTTAATATTAAAAGTTAAAAATAAAAATATTTTAAATTTTAAAATGTATTTTAACATATTAACGCGTATATTGACATTATACACCAGAAAGTAGACAATGTTTTTCACAATATTATTACTTCATTTATATTTTATACGAGGGGTTAATAATGCCGTGTATTCCTAGAACCAAATGTGCTGTATTACACGTGTATTATTATTATGTATTATCATGTATTACGTGTATTACGTGAATTACGTGTATTACAGATTGTTTCATGTATTACCATGTATTACTCGTGATTATCATGTATTACCGTGTATTACTCATGTATTACTGCGTATTACGCGTGTATTATCTCGTATATTACTCAAAATTTTAGTGAGCGGGACCTTTTTTTTGTCGAACTTTAGACTTGAGTATATTTTGTTATTGTTTTTTTTTTATCAGTTTATACTCGCAAAAATAAAATTCTGTACCTATTTAGTTGGTAGCTTGTTTTTTTGTGTATTAGCTTGTATTACCGTGTAAAACCGTGTATTACCCGTATATTACTCATGTATTACTGTGTATTACTGTGTATTATCGTGTATTACTCATGTATTACTCATGTAATACCGAGTATTACCGTGGGTCGTGTATTACCGTGTATTACCATGTATTACGGAAGAGTAATACATAGTCTGTATTCCTAGGTCCTCGAAAAAGTGGTATTATTAACCCCTCGATTTTATATAAGTATATAAGATATACATATTTTTAAATATATGAATATGTCGATGGCAGTAGGGCCTACGGTTCCCTATTGCTTACGCGAGAATTGATAGATAGGCGCTATTACTATTCGCGATTTGCAACAAAGGAGTCGCTACTAGGGTTAACTTTTGAACTACACAATCAACCAATCAGAATAAGCCATTTGACAGTTCACGACACCTTTTTTATGCATTTGACAGTTCTGATCACCGTTTTCTGCCTAGAAACTGCTGCCACCTAGTGAGCATGCAGATCGCGAATTAAGCCATCGATATATTAGAATATTAGGGATAAGTGTATGGGCTTGTCGGCCGACTATCTTTATATCAGTTTAATAAAACTTTGATGTCGGCCGACAAGTCGCCTGTCGGGCTGTAATGCAAGCCGATTTGCTTTGTCGGCCGACAGTTGTTGTACGTATGATGATTTTCGATCGATTTTTTGTGTATTTTAACATTTGTTTGTCATTTGGATTTTGGTTTTCTGATTGTTTTGGGAAGAATTTAGATAAATACAGCCATAATTTTACATTTGGTCGGTCAATCTGTTGATGTTTGGTCGGTGCGTGTGTGGGTGCTGTTATAATTGATCGGCCAACACAGCACCCGACAGATCGGCCGACAAATCGTCCCGTGTATGGCTCGCAATGAATTGGCAGCTTGTTTTTTTTACTAATGAATGTTTTATCTCCTAAATACAGCACTAAGATTAAATAAGCAATGCGAATTGTATCCACTGCACACACCACAAAAAAAACACATCATTAGAAAATTACAGTATTTAAATGAATTATTGATATTTTATGTGACATTAAAGAAAAAAAAATTAAACACAATTACTTTTGTTATTATTTGTATTAATTGTAAAATAAGAATTATTGATAATTTTGTAATTAATTTGCATTATCTTTTTTATCTCGGCTAATTCATAGGAAATCATTTAAGTAAGAATAATAATTATTTAGTTGAAAGAATATTTTTTGCACATAACTATATATCTTATCGGTAAAAAAACGATTCTCAATATCAATAACAAATGAAATGCATAAATATTATTTAGCGGCTCTCTTTAACTATTTATTCAAATATTAATTTGTATTAAATATCGTACGTAATTATTAAGCAAATGGAAGAAAACAAAACGTACTTGTTTTGAAAGAGAACAGGTGATATTTTTATGAGAACAACTTACAATAGCAATAGATATTAAATATATACGATAAAAATTAACATGTGCTACCATTTGACTTAGATAAAAGAAAAATAAATTAATGAAATATTAAAGAATTTTATAAATATTTCTCCTAGCAATAGAAATATCTATAAAAAAAAAAAAGAAAGAAGAATTAAAAATATACTATATTATCGAAAAATCATTGTATCATTATATTAGTCAAAATTCTGGAAATGTTCGTAAACTATATGCATAGATGCACACGCTTTTGATTTCAGGGAGGGGTAGATTTGAAAAATTAAGATAGGGTAATTTTTTTTTTTT
>JAABKK020060299.1:0-33071 GCA_011634745.2 Catotricha subobsoleta
ATGAATTATCAAATTTTGTTGATTTCGTTCATATTTAGAATGGAAATCTCATCAAAGTTTAAATAAATAACAGAATTCTAGTGACAATAATAATAGTGAAACACTGTAAAAACAATAACAATAATAATAAATAAATGGTTTGGCGGCAAATCGAAATTATTATAGAAAACAATGCGCAATGTGTTTACCTTATACAATTTTGTTTACATTATTTTATTTGTTATTTTTTTGCTATTTTGTTTCTTAGATATCGTGAATAGAGTCTTAACACTATTCAAAAGAAAACCATTTTGTTAGTTGCACATTTATAATATGCAGACATGCATTAGCTCCAGAACGAAAAAGATTTCACTGAAACGTATTGTTCAAAAAAATATGAGATTAAAGTCGCAATGCTAGAAAATATGAAATATGAAAAAGGTCGCACACATATATTAGCTTCCCTATTCGTTTCATTTCTAATAGAATCATTCATCAGTTTCAAACTTCTTCCATTTTTTTTTTTTTTTTTAAGATAATAAAGTTTTGAATTCATTTCATTTTTGTATTCCGGATTTTATGCTTCCGTAGCAAATGCATGTCTTCTTTATAATTATTAGAAATTCAAATAAACAAATAAACAAAAAAAAAAAAAATGAAATTCTATCAATCAATTTCTAGGATAATCCGTTTCAAAAGAAAGTATCCAGAAAACTACCAAAGAAGAATAAGGCCATCAGATACGTTGATCGAAATCTATTGATTCCCAAAATGGAATTAAGAATTATAAAAACTGATGATAATTTGGAAAGTATTGGTAAACATTATGACCGCACAAATTCTTTTAATAATGTTTCGTGTACGGTCATTTCATCGCCAGCTATCGTTAATAACAAAAGGGAATCAAATACCGTAAATATAGAAAAATCCGATGGTAAAAGTTTTGAAAGTAAAATTGATTCCGGTGAAATAACAATTGTACCGATCAGTTCACCATTATCATCACCAGCAACTAGTCCCAATAGTTCAATAATATTATCAATGAAACGAAAATCAGAAACTACAACAGCCATAACCAAATCATCGATGCAAATAAAACGTATTAAACCGACAACAATATCGGATGCAGTCACAAAAATCAGTGGCTTAAGTAATAAAGATATCGATTCGGATGGTTTTAGTAAAGACAGCTTTGTAACTAGCGAGGATACAAATATGATAAGCGCAGAGGATGTTAACAGTAATAGAAATGACCATAAAACCAAAACACATACCGATGTGGAAAAAACGCCAATCAATGAAACATTTGGTCTGTTATTAAATGCATGTCGTTTAGCCGATCCATCAGATGATATGGAAAAATTAATAAATCGAAAATTAATTCGATATTATGAAACAGTTCATCCCGATTTTGTGAATTCAAAAAGTTTTTGCAAAAATTTACGTGCCGTTGTCGAAGAGATTAATTTACAACCCAGTTTGGTCTACTTAAAAATATCGGGTATTTTGGAGGAATTGAACATTCGTCGAAAAAGTGGTCAAGCAGTTTTATCGAATGAAGAAATCACAAGTACAGGAAATGCACATAAAGACCATCAAATAAAACGTTTAAATAAAGCACTGTATGTGTTAAAAAAGAAAATTGCAAAATTAGATGAAGAGGAAGTTGATTGGGATAATGAGGATAATTCAATATTCATGATTTCGGAACGATATAAAAAGCGAGCGTGTGAAATATATGAAAAAATATGCGACATTACAGGTGAAAGTAAAAATGCACAGCGTGTTGTTAAAAAACCAATTTGTTTTAATGGCACGTGTTACACGGAATTTAATCGAACACTTCAAAATTTTGTGAATGAAACAAAAGCATTTCCCGATATGTTTGATGTGTTGCGTTGTCTAGAACACTGTAATTTACAAAATGGATACAGACTTAGCAAAGACGAATGCAAAAAAATTGGTAATTATTTTGATGAATTAAAATCTCGCAAATGAATAAATAACCTTTTTTTTATATTAAAATTCTTATATTTTGTAGCTCAAGATGCATTTTCAAAAATTGGCAGATCGTTGCAAAAACGACGCAAAACCGATTTGTATGAAATGGTTTCTTACTTTACCGGAACTGATAAAGATCCTGCTCTGGAGGACACATCACTCCAAACAAAATTAAATGAAAATCAAAAATATCATCAACAAATTAATGAAATCATTAATAAGTAAGTCAATTTATAAATGATGAGAATGATCATTTTTATTATTGCATTCCGAATTATAAATTAATCACTTTTATTTGTCTATTTTCCAGATATGCACAACAACAGGATAAAACCGTTCCCGATGCTATAATGGATGAAAATAAAAAATTAAATAATAAGGAAAATGAAATAAATATGAATAATAATGATGAAAAAGATGAAACTGAATTGATAAATTCTAGCAGTAGCTTTAATTTAAGTGACAGCACCGATAATAAAACTATACATTTTAATGCTGGACCAACAATTATTACCGAATCGGTGCAGTCATTAAATGTAATTGAAACAAAGTCTATTATTGAGCATAACGAAATTGTCATATCTGATGATGAAGAATTATAGCTCATGTTATCCAATGTATATTTTTATTCTTTGGATTTTCAAATAATAATTAATGTGTAATAATAAAATCATGTATAAATAGAATAAATTAATATAGATCGATATGAAAAGTAAATGAAGAGTAATTTTGGTTCATTGAATAAGAAATGAAAATATTTTGTATAATTTAATTACTTTCACAATAGAATATATAAATAGAATATAAAATATAAATATTATCTATAAATTAATGTATAATTAAAACTAAAACCTATTTGATATATTTTCTTTTTTTTTGTTTTTAGTTTAAGAGCGTAACTATTTTGTTTTAATCATAATATTAATAATTAATTTAAAAAGAAATAAATTATATTTTGAAATCGGCAATTTGTAGATTTTATTTGTATTCGCGATGTTGTTGTGTCCCATTTTTTTTTTTAAATCCCGACTAATCTGTGATGGAAGAATTATTTGCTATATTTATTTGTTAAATAACAAATTTATAATTTTTGAAGGATGTGTGTGTACGGTTTTTCTATCTAATACATGATTCAGAACTGCGCTATAATTTTTGGCGAAACTCTTAGCGGGCTATTTTTATAGCGTTAGCGTTTCCATCCTAATATTTAGGGATTATAACAAATTATTCCTTAATTAGAGCGATTGGGCTGGCGACACCGACACGTATTCACTGTCTAATAAGTAACTAATTAAACCACAATCGCAAATGGTTTTTTCTTGTTAGGGAAGTTGGTAACCATACTTATTTTATTGTTATGCGATGACGAGGCTAACAAAAGGCAATTATAGATTAAATCCAAAATTATTTTGGTTAGTTTAAACCAGCTACCACAGCACAACTTCTATTGCAAAATACAGTTTCTTAAACATAATCCTGATGCAGTAGTCAGACGTGTATGTATTTTTGTACATGGAAACTTTCTACTGATGTGTCAACTAACGGAAATAATTTTGCATATTCCGAAAAATTTGTCTGTTAAGCCTATAAGTACCGACCACAAGTTTCTAGCAACTTAACTTAAAAAATTGGATGAATACAAACTGTTCTATTTCTCAACAAATAAATCATGTTATGATATGAATTCACATGTGATTTTGTATCCACCTTTTGTGCATTTTACCCAATTTTTAAAGTCAAGTTGCTAGAAACTTGTGGGGATCGACTATATATGACATACAATTTTATGTGATATAAGCCAGTTTCCAATAGAAAATTTCCAACAAACAATTATTTATGTTATCTGCATTGCCAAGCACGTGTGTTGGTATATGTGAGTTAGTAGTTTTTCTTTTTTGCTTTTCATGTGCAGTGAAAGACGAAGTTGCTTTATTTAGTTATTCATATTAATGAGAAATTTGTATAAATGTAATAGTCCTAGCATAACTCCAGATATATAAGCTGATATATAGTACTGTACAAGCATATCATTAAATTATTTACTTCACAACTTCATAAATAATTGAGAAAAATGATTAAAACTTTTAATTAAAAAAATAAATAAAATTGAAAAATATTTAAAATGTAGATAATTGTAGTTCAAGTTATAGTCAGAGATATTGTCTGACACATTTTAGTAGCAGTAATAGACCTGGTTCCACCTTATGTAATGGAAATTCAAAATGAAATAGTTCATCACCAAATCCCAATGCATTTCAACACATAATAATGAAAAATATATATAAAAAAAAAGAAAATGATAAACGATGCACTGTACAATGTTTTGTTTTTGTATAAGTATTAAAATATTTTATTTATTATCAAACAAATATTTAAAAAAAAAAATCATTACAATAAATTATCGTACGGTGTAGCCACATAGCAAAAATCCACTGTTTCCACTCATATTAACATCTGGATGCGTTCTATTTGGTAATATTTGATATGATCGAAGCCAATTTGATGTTAAGCGAAGACCTGTTACTTGTCCGGTTGTTTTCAAATCAACATAGATATCCATTAGAATTTCTCGTGATAAATTGAATATAACAACTGGTCGACTTGGTTTAACAAATGGCAATAATGCTTTTAAAATTGCGGTTGGATGTTCTTTTGCCACAATAATTAATGCATCTAAGTTTTCTTTGAGTAATTCACAGCCCAGTTCATTATCAAATACCCATTTTGGAGTCAGGGATGATGGTATTATATTACTTAAAATATTTTCTGATTCTGGCTCTATGTCTATCAGCAGTGGCTCTATTGTTGGTTTATCGTCAACTATGTCATCAACTATATCATTAGTTTTTGATGGCTGATTAATTTCTGGTAAACTACCAGCATTAATGTCAGCGTCAATTACATTCTTGAGAATTTTAGCTGGTTGATTTTCAAAATTATTGGCACTGTCGTTGTCAATTTTACGTTTTGTACCCGAGCTACTAGATTCACGATTTTGATAATACTGCCGCAAAACTGAATAAATATTAACGGATATGCAGCGATCCAATTGCTCCTTTTCTAAATTTAGAGCTAGAATGGCTTGCTTTTGTGGTATATTACCGGGATGCATGTGTATTAATTTTGCTTCTGTATTTGCTCCAATTGAATTTAGCAAAGCAGCTGGAACCAATCCATTTGTACCGGATTCATAAAGTAAATAGTTTCCGGTACCACAAACGCCCGAATAAGAAATCAACTGTGACAATGCATCCATTCTCAGGCCAATTATTTTATCAGAATCTTGTCTATACATAATTTCCGCAATCATTCGTATAGTTGGTTTTCTTATTTGAACATATTCAAAGTATTTCTTCTCTTTTTTCTTTAAATACTTGTCTTGCGAATATTCGGTTTTAAAAGCAAACGTTTTTGAATTCTCCACAATGTGACCAACAATTTCGGAAGAACTTTTACAAGATTCCCGAAGCTTTTCAATGTCGTCCGAATTAAGTATCTGCGATTGTCCGTTTGCATTAATATTTCGATTATCTGTTCCACATTCAGTAACATTAACATTAATTGATTCTTTTAGGCTACTGATATCTGAACATGGTTCTAATGTTTGTAAACGTCTTCCTCGACTTTCTTTCGGTATCAATTTAAATGTTGTAAAATATGGATGCGACACAATATTTTTCAATTCAATTTGATCTTTACCAAGAGCGGTCGTAGACTCAAGACTTCCAAACTTATGCAGTTTAGTATATTTTTGCCGCTGTATTATAATGTAATCACCCAGTTTTATATTATTATTAAGCGACATCGTTCACTGACTTTATTCACAATTATTATAATTTAATTTAAATTTAAAATCTTCAAAACGTCTGACAACGAAATAATGTTTGATTTAATAAAAATTGAAAATTGACATAATGCACATGTGAGTTTTACTATTAAATGACAGCGTCTCAATTCTATCAGCGTCGACGGGCGAGAATTATTTTTAGCTGTCAAACATATGGTTCAACTTCACATCGCTACTGACAGTTCTTACTGTAAAAAAAAAAAAATCAGCCTTGGAGTATCAACATCATAATTTTTTACATAATATAAAAGAAAAAAGGCATTTCTTTAAAATGGCAAGCCTCCCAACGGGAATTATAACCCACTCAAGACGAGTTTGTAATCTCTACAAAAAGGCACTGAGAAATACGCAAGCTTATTGGGCCAGACGGTATGTATAAAACCGATTGAAATATAAAAACAATGATTATGTAAGAATCAACAATGTCAGGACATTTTATAACCAATTTAACACAATAAATGTGATGTTATCATAATTAAAATTATTTAAATCATTTATGATCTTTAAAATGTAGGCATCATTATCGATATCATGCTGTAATATTACGAGCACGATTTGATGAAAACAAGGACATTAAAGATATGCGAAAAGCCCGTGATTTACTTTTTGCTGGTGAAGCTGAACTTTTTGAAAATCAACATCCATTTCCTATGGTTTGTATGTAGAAAAATTATTGTTTTTTTTTTGTTAAATCTATTTTTAAATTGTTTATATTTTTTTTCATTCTTTTTACGCTTTTAAAGTTGCTAATAGTATCGGTGGTTGTGCTTATGGACGTGACGTGATTCCTCCTGATTGGGTTTTAGATTATTGGCATCCACTTGAAAAGGCCCAATATCCAGACTATTTTGCTCGGCGCGAAGTTCGTAAGAAAGAATATGTTGCTTGGTGGGAAAAAGAATATGGAAAACCAACTGAAGGCGATGATAATAAGCATCATTAATCTTCTTTTCTTTTTTCTTTTTTTTTTTGGTTATTTTGGTATAATATTGTAGTATTGCAAAACCAATATACTTGATTTTAATAGAAGTAATGATTAAGACTCATAAAATATATTTGATTTCAATGGAAATAATAATTAAAGTTAATAATAAATTGCAGTTGTAGTGAAATTATGTTATTTACTCGAAAATAGAAGGAGATTAAAATGGTAAGTTAAAAAAATTGAGTGCCAAATTTACGGTTTCAGATAATTAAAGTCTAGTAAAGGAAAATGTATGCATAATTTCATTAGGATTCTTTTGAAAGGTGAACTAGCTTTGAATTGAATAGATAATTAATCAGTTTTTCTAATACTAATGGACAACCCCACGATAATGTATAAAAATGTGGAAAAAATCTTTCCAAATCGGAGTCAAAAACCCTATAGCTCTTTTGGTTTCAGAGTTATTAGTTTATTACCTATCCAACAATAGTCTTTGCTTCCGTACATTACTCATTACCGTGGAATTGCCGTAATATTAATGTAACACCACTTTTAAGTTATGAAAAATGAACCTTAAAAGCGTTTTTTTTTAAATACAAGATATTCAAATGCTTGTAAAACCTTAAACACCAACCAGTAAATAACTGTCTTGATGTCCTGTAGTTCAAGTCTTTTAATTATTTTCTTTCCCTTTGTAAAATTATAAAAAATATTTAGATAAAAAGCCTAAATTACATAAATAACCTTAATGTTCATTTAAAGATTTTTTGTTTTTTTTTAAATATTTTCCACTTAAAGTTATTTAGTGGAAAATAAATAATTTCAAACGCATTTTTCTTAATTCGTTATCCCATATAGAAAGATATCGTGAGAATTTATTATGAGAATTTATCATGCGAATTAGCGTAACTTCTAAACGGTTGCTCGTACATAATAGCATGAAATGAAACTTCACCTATTTTTAGAGATGAACATTTTCGTCATACAAATTTTTTATCCAACGTTTAAAAGTTAAGCCCATTCTCATTTAACATTTATGGTGAAAGAAGTACGTCAGGTTTTTAAGTTTGCACGGCAGTATACTTACTTATAAGAAAAAAAAATGTTTTTTTTTAATTTTTAGAAACAAAATATTCAATACATTTATTGTATAAATATATCATCTGAAATTATACAGTAAATTCATATTGGCTGAGAAATTTAAACATTTAGGTGGTTGCAAATAAATAAAATAAGTTATTAGCAAATTGAAAAATTTCAGTTCCACCCAATTTTGATTGGCCATAAACGCGATCAACGAATGTTATTGGAACTTCACCTATCGTATAATTTAACTGTCGAGCTCTTACAAGCATTTCCATTTGGAAAACGTAACCTTTCGATACACATTTCGATATCAATTGTTCCAAAGAGTTTTTCTTATAAAGCCGAAATGATCCAGTTAAATCCGAACAATTTGGTCGCAATAAAATTTGAGATAGATAATTAGCAACACGTGAGACCAGCTTTCTTTTAAAATCCCAACCATAGACACCGCCATTACCTAAATATCTGGTGCCAGACACAATATCCAAATCTTCAGTTTGTTGAAGTTTTATAAACTCGGGAATGAATTTTGGCTGCAAAAAAAGGTTTTTTTTTTTTTATATTAAACTAGAGAATAAAAAAAACTATATAATTAAAATATCTTTACGTGATGACTCAAGTCAGCATCCATGATAATAATAAAATTTCCATTTGCATGTTTAATTCCGTGAATGTAAGCAGTGCCAAGACCTAACTTTGAAGCTCTTGGTCGCAGTAAAATCTTATCTTCGCCATAAATTCGTTGTAAATCCTTTGCAACCTCTTGCGTACCATCGGGACTCCCATCGTCAATCACAATAATTTCATAGTCGAGTTTACTATTTATTAAACAATATTAATAAAATATTTTATTTAACAACAATACGTGGCATTTACAAGTCACCAAATCACAACAAATCAATGTTATTCTATTCACTAACCTTTCATTCATGTATTTTATAATTAACCATATTATTATTGGAAGATTTTCTTTTTCATTATATGTCGGCAATAAAATGGAATATTTATCAACTTGTTTTGACATTTTTGAATTATGAACGATTTCCTACTGAGATAAATAAAACATAATATTTGTAGTTACGAGTCGGAAAATATACAATTTTTTTTTATTAAATTATGTTTTATGTCAAATATTTTTTAAGCAAACAGTGGCGAAGATGGTTAATATTATAAATTGATGGCGGATCTGCACTTAAAATATCGCTCTAATGATAAGAGAAATTTTGAACGTGTGAATAACGGAAAATAGATTTTTAAAGAAATATTTGTTAATAATTTATTGATAATATTAATAACATTAATTAAATTAAAATTTTAGGAATTAAATTATTAAAAATGGAGAAATTTTGCTGACGGTTGTCCACCCGGTAGATTTCCTGGAGTAATTGCTTACAGTGTTCGTCTAGATGGTTTCTTTTTTTCGTCTAAGACCAAGATGATAGATGGTCATCTAAAATCTACTTTAGATGGCATTAAAGATGAACATAGTCAAATTTTTTTTTTCATCTAAGATTAATGAAAAGATAAGTAATCATTTACTATCTAAAATGATTTAATTTTTCAAAAGATATAGTCATTTGGACAAACTTCATTTAATGAAATATAATCTCGAAACAATCCCAAATAAAATACAATTTATAACAACTCATGCCTACAATGATGGATTGGATTTATCAGATTTCTTATTTCAAGGTTATTCAAATGAAAGAGCAAAAAATATGAGATATATATTTACGTATTTTATCATTGAACCAAAATTAAATTGATGGGAATATATTGGCTATAAAAAAGAATCACTTCCAAATTGTGGATTTTTTAGGCAAATCTATCTTCAATACTTTACCTCTTCTTATTAACTCTACTTATAGTCAAAAATAAAAGCTACGTAAATATAAATATTCCTTATAAATTATGATTTGCGCAAGTCCAATTTGTGTCTACACAAAAACTGGCATTTCAATCGATTAATGATCTAGAAAAATAAAATTCCTGCACAAAGTGGGTGTTTCAATTATTAAGCACTTATCTAAATAATAATTTTTTTTTTAAAATTAAATAATTCAATAATAATAATTTAGTTTGCTTTTTACTTAACTACAATTTTCTTACTATTTAATAAAATAAAAGAATTTTAATAAAATTATATAATGTGATTACACGGAGCACATAGAAAAGAAACTCAACATGGATATTGTTGACATATACATTTTTATGAAGAAAAAAAAATAAATATTAAATCGCCTTAAAAAATTTGCTTACCAATTTTAATACTTACAATTTAATTAATATCTACATTAACTATTTTAACAATTAATAATAATCCTTAAAAATAATGGCTAAAAGAATACCATTTAATGTTGTGTTTGCTACAGGTATGTACAGATACATTTACAATTACAATGTACAATTGGTTGCACAATTTAAAAAAATGTAAATGATGATAATTTTACCAATATTTTGCTTACAGTCGCCTTTTATTCAAATATTCAATTCGGTTGTTAAGCTAATTTCAAATAGATTTTATGGCTTTTGTTATGTAACTATATTTCTATAATTTTGATGACATATAAATTATTTATTGAACAAATCGATAATTTCCTGCAAGCAAATCTGATAAGATTAAATAGAATCAAATAGTATTTAGCTTTAATGCTAGAATTTTTATAAATTTATAGGAATATTATGTTATACTTACTTGAATATAGAAGAGTGTAAACATTGAATGCCATCTATTTCTAATATCTACTTTTTAATGTTTAATGTTATCAAATCAATTATTCATATATTATTGTTACATTATTTATTATTTTTAGATGAAGAACCCGATTATCCATCAAGTGAATTAAATGGTCATGGTCCAACAGTTGTTGGATGGCGATGCCGTCCAGATAGTACAATTTCACCAAAAGAAATTGTATTACGTTTTCATAAATCTGCTATAATTTGTCGCATTCAAGTTTTAGCTCATCAATTTATGATTCGTACGCACATATTTTATGAATTATAAATTATTATATAAACTAATGTAAATTTGGAAAATGTTTTACAGCTGAAAGAATTGAACTATGGATACATTATTCACCCAAAGGTGCACCAACAACTCCATCTAGTCAAACGTACGAATATTTAGGATTTATAGCATTATCAAATAATTCAACGACCACATATAAATCACGTGAATTACAAAGTGTACCGGTTGGTCCTAAGCGGGGTACTCATTTGAAATTACGAATTGGATCAGCTCATACAAATGAGCTTAATAAATTTAATCAAGTTAGTTAAAATATGATTTATTTTAAATAATTTTATAAATTTTATTCACCGTTTTACCCGAATATTTTAGATGTTTAGTGCAACTCATTTTTTTTTTTTTTAATTACATTACAATCAATTTATAGGTGGCTATAATAGCTGTTAATGTCCTCGGCGAAGATCTAAGTACAGAAAATGCAATGCAAATAATTCAAAATACAAATAATGAGCGAACTGAAAGTTTATTAGCATCAATTTGTGATGATTTGTCATTTTCGATGTATGTGGAAGAAAATATTGCAGAAACTATACGTGAAATGGAGCTTAAAAAATCAAAAGCTGTGAATGGTTGGTTGAAGTACTCGAAATGAATTCAGTCGCTAAATGCCATTATATTAGATAATTTCTCATATTAAGCTATTTATTTATTTATTTTTTTTAATTTTATTTATTGTAGATGAAAGATTTGAATATGCAAGAAAATTAAAATTATGTATGGGTGCCTTACGAAGTGCTGGTGAACGTCTAGGTCGATATTCATTAGCAAAGCGCCAAGCTGTACAACAAGAAGATTTTATTACAGCTAAATTACGTAAAGAACAGATTGAAATTTATAAGAATTCTGTTTTTGAACAATTACTTGTCGATGTTCTATTGGAATCAAACGGTGTATGAAACCAATAATTACATATATTATAAATTTATTTAGATTAATTTGTAACTTTATCATCTTAAAGGAGATATGTGAAGAAAATGATTGTGTATCAGACATTTACGCACAAAAACCATCATTACCATCTCCACCGAGTCTACAAGATGTGGCTAGCTCATTAACAACTGAATCTACGTTTGCATCAACACTCAGTCCAAAAAGTGTTCACAAAGAAAATGCGTCCACAGAGAATCCAAATCTAACTAATAAATCATCTGTTCATTACGGGGAAATGCGAAATTCACCACAACTTAGTCAAGTGGGATATAGCCCAAAACGTGGTTCACCATCATCATTGCGTAGACGAAATAAAAGTGCACCTAGAAACAGTTATGAAGATTATGAAGAACGGGCTGTGCCTGCATTACGACAGTAAGTGTACAGGAAATTTGTGTTATTTGATGTTTAAAAATTAGAAATTTTAGTGGTTTAATTAGAAGTAGTCATATAGCCATTCATAGGTTTGTAGGCACATAAATATTGGCAATTGGTGTTGGGTTTCTTTATAGCAAATAGAAGCTTTGGATATTGTGTGTTTTTCCTTTAATTTTCAATGTTGGTTATCCATTACAATTTCAGTTCACATACTAATGAATTTTTAAGGGAATGTCAAGGTGCTGCAATTTTGGAAAATGATCCGTGCAGAGGTCGATCTCGATTGAATGAACGTGAACGAAGACAAGCGGCACTACCAATATTAATATTTGGAAATGAAATGGTTAAGTAACGAGTGAACCTTCAAGTCCAGGTCCACTTCTATTTGCCACAAAATGTTTTAATTTTCAATACTTTATTTTAGGTTGAACTGTTTTATTCACGTCAATTTCAAGACCGTGAAGACGGCTTAATGAGATTAACTGCAATTTTAAAAGGTGATACTGTTTCTATGGATTTTACAATCGGAGTGAATAAAATTGCAAGAAGTGCAACACTGCTGTTGCATCGCGTCGTTCGTGATTCTGTATTTTCAGTATTTAATATTGCAGCTGAAACAGTTCGAGCATTATTTTTGGAATTTGTTCCTAATCGTGTGTCAGCTAGTGAAGTGGCCAGATGTGTGGATCGACTTTTACCAGAATTGCTAGCAAAAAGTGGTGATCCTTCGCCAAGAATTCATACATTAGCTCAACATACTATATTGTGCATTGCTGCTTGTCCAGAAGTTCGGTTAGCATTATGCAATTATTTTAAATATACTTTAAATTCAAAATTGAACTTAATTTTCTCTGTTAGAATGCAGCACTTAATTGCGCCATCTCTTTCAAGGTCAGTTGGATCTGGTACTCATCCTCGGCTAGCACTTAGTCGAATGCAAATGTTAGAACAATTGGTTTTAAGTCAGGGAATCAGTACCGACAAACATAGTGGACTAACATGTCGAGCTTTATCAGAATGTGGTTGCTCAGGAATAAATCACTCCGCTGAGCCTGTTCGAAAAGTTGCTGAGCGGGTTTTGCTGTTAGTCTATAAAATAAATCCCCGGCTTGTTCGAAAGCAACTACCACCAGATGATGATATAACTAGAAGAAATCTATTATATCGGCAACTATTTACTGAATTCGATAGATTAGATATGGAGCGACGTAAAGAAATGCTGGATGCAAATAAACGTGATAGCCAATATGTTGTGGACAATCCATTTTCACCACCACAATCACCACCATTTATTGAAACACCGCGAACCAAAACCGTCCGATATGAAAGCTCTAGATTTGGATTTAATGGAAATAGCAAATCAATTGAAGCTAAAAATGTTCCTTGCAGCCCTGATAAACGTCCTGCTAATAAGATATTGAAAAGCAAAAGCGGAAATTCAATTAATATAGCACCCGATGTCGAGCAATCGATATCAGCAAATGGCAATGCGAATTCTTGTTATAATGGAAAACTAGAATACAATAATAAACCAAGTCATACTAAATTTCTTACAGAAAATTCTAGAAAAAGTTCTAATTCCGATTCATTTGATGAAGTAGATAGTGAGACTCATTGTCCCTTTTGTGATTGGACTTATGTTGGCGGAGCTGATCAATTAGATAGACATTATTGGAAAGCTTGCCCAATATTAACGAAATGTCCACAATGCAGTCAGGTATTGGAAGTAGCTGCATTAAATTTTCATTTGACAGGTAAATTTAATAGCAATCCAAACCCATTTTTCTTCCAGCTTAATGCTTAATTTTTTTCTAAGTTATACAATTTTATGAGATTTTTTTTCCATTCCAACTAATCTTGCATCTTTTATTAATTACCCACCATTTATTCTTTTTTAGACGAATGTGAAGCCAAAATTGGTTATATTTTATGTGATAGATGTACGGAAGCCGTTCATAAAGACCTTTTAGAAATACATTTGCAGAAAGATTATTGTAAAGAGTTAAAGACTGGTGTGGCAAAGTGTCCATTGTGTCATAGTGAAGTCCAACTTCCTTTAGATGGAGGATGGAAATATCATTTATTAAGTGCAAATGGATGTCCAGGGACAGCTAAACGTCGATCAAAAACATAATAAATTAGCTAACTGGGAATTGATGAATTTATGAAATAAATTGCCTAATGGGTATAATCTATAAATCTATACATACAATATTTCAATTTTAAAAATAAAACAAATAAAATAAAAACTATGAGGAGAAAATATTTATTTTCAAATAAAAATCCCATAGAATTCAGAAGTAACTATTTTCAATTCTTCTACAGAGTAAAGATATTGTGGCGGGAATCTCTTAACAAATAAATCGTTTAGCGTCGGACTATGAACTAACAGCCCTTATAGCAACTCTTTAAATGGCTTCAAGGTTAGCAGTAACCTTGTGCGAAGAATTATTATTATTATTTATTAAAGATGACACAATAACATCCTTCGATGTTGCTTATATCGCAGGATATTTTATTCCATTAAGCAGGTGGTTCGATCAGAGATTGTTTCTGTCGAGGTTCCATCAAAAATGCCAGTACTATATACTGCGTATACTGGTTCTATAAGTGTTGGTACGGGGGTAGTTTTTTGTTTTTTGTATACTAAATACTGGTATTGAAAATATTTACAATATTTAGCTACTGCTGGTACTAACTGTTAGTACATTCTTTATAGTACTGAAGTACTGCAGTATCAAAGATGAATGTATTGTTGCATCTCTGGGTTCGATTAATCCTATTAAGAGAGGTTTTTCAAATTTTTAGCATCAACCAGTAAATTTAGCAGCGCAGCCAAAAAGTCTCTCGTGAATTTTCTCATGTCCACATTCATCATTCACCACCTCCGGTATCGTTTGTTAATTTAATTTAATTTCGTAAATAAAATCCATATTTTTTGTATTAAATGATAACTAATTGTCAACTGCTTGGATACAAATAAGACAGTAGTAAGTAATTACCTACCCTGATAGAAAAGAGTCTATGAAAATTCTTAGGAAGTTTAAAAAAAATTGCAAAACCTATACAAGTACTTGATGTTTTTCCAAAATAAATTAAAAAAAATGAGTATTTCAAACCAATAAATAATAAAAAATAGTTTACAATTGCATTTAAAAATAATTTATTTAAATCTTTCAATTAGAAATATATACATAAATAGCAAATTACATTAATTTATCTCACAAAAAGGGCACACATAGTAAATAATACGGGTGAAGCCGAGAGTCGCGTTTTTTTTTCATAAGTTCGTAAATTTTAAAAACTCCATTCCATATCAAAAAAATACCAACTTACGAAATTTCGTAAATTTGTATTTTTTGTATATGGAGTTTTTGAAATTTACGAACTTAAGAAAAAGAAAAAAAACGACACTCGGGTTTACCCCTAATAATAGGAAGTGTATGCTTATGTTTACCAGCAGTACAAGTTGCAGGAGTGCTAAGACGGTGTGCACGACCAGCACGTTATAAATTGCAATAATTGATTGAACGATGTATTCAAACATTCTTCTATATCGGTTAACCATTTACCATAAGTGGCAATTTATAAATCGCGTACAGGATGAAATTCAATTTCGACTTCTCGACGAAGTATAGCTGATCCCAACATTTTAATATGATTGATAGGTAATTCTTCTCTAACAACTGATGCAGCTTTACCAGTGCCAGCCTTAGCCGTCTTGGCGCCTTCGGGCAGACTTCTTCAAGGCGCCTCTATCATTTTTAAAATGTGACTGTTACTAAAAAAAAAAAAACGATTTTGCCAATATAAGGGCCATTTTATCAATCACGGTTTAAATTAAACTGAGTTTAACTTTAAACGGCCAACATCGGGCGTTTAAGTTAAACTCAGTTTAATCAATATTTTGTACGATAAAGCCTAGTTTAACTATGATTGAAAAAAAGACGTAAAATTAAACTTAGTTTAAACTTTAAACTCAAGCTAAACCGAGTTTAAACTACGATTAATAAAATGACTTTAAGTTAGATTAATTTAATTAGATTAAAAATACATGAATATATTTGTTCAAGCACAAACAAAATTTGAATATAAGTTAAATTAATAACCAAAGTTAACTTTCCGGGCTTTTTAACCAGCGAAATCTTTAATTAGACAAGAAAAGGTTGAATTTTCTGCGGTGTTCTTTTCAAATTGATAGAGTTGCTAAACTAGAAAATCTGTCCTGTGACATTGTAGACCTCTTAGATAGGTTTATATTAATTTCAGTTTAGATAAACATCGTTGTCCACTTGCTATACAGTTACAGGCTTACAGATATTTTCAATAAAATTCGCATAGCTATCCATACATTCAGGTATAAATCTTGTAGAGTATCATGTTTTATAAAATTTAATACGATGTTTGGAGTAATTTTATCTTTCACCATACCAGAAATGAAAGCTTTAATACTGATTAAGTCATCGCAAAGCAGAGTACCGTCAATGTAAGATTTCGACTACACTGTGAGTGGAATTTGTATATCAGCACAAAATTTAAGAAGCTTTTTCTTTGTGGTAGATTTTCCACATTATATAAGAAACCCCAGGTTTCTGAATATTTATCTAACAGTTCAAATCTTTCCATCATTAACATTATAACTGTATTGTATCCAACAAGGGATTGAAGAAATCAACTTCTAACTTTTTCTGATTTATTCTTGCGACATAAAAAAAACACAGATTTCAGTGAGTGCGAGCAGTACATCTTACTTCTATGTTTATTACTTTTTCTACGCACGACGACGACTGAATAATTACGCGGTGTGCGTGTGCGCGTTTTCATTTGAAGTTTTTGCATTATCTGTTGATTTAATTCTGTCGATTTTGTTCATTGCTCAATGATTTAACCAGTGGCGCCTATGGCGCCCCAACTAACCTGGCGCCCTCAGGCGGTGTTTGATCTCGCCCCTCTAAAGGCACTGAGCTTTACTACTAGCAAAATTTTGCATTCCTTTGATTTTACCTTTAATTTTTGAAACACCAATTCTAAATAGTATGTGGAAGTGGATGCTTTATGATCATTCATAATTTATGATTTTCTGTCCCTCCTCGCAGCTGTATAGAAATCACCAGCCTTTTGAAATGCTCCGGCTTTCAACAGACAGTTTTAACCTAGTAAATTACTTATATTTAGTATAAAACAAATTGTGAAAACAAAAAATTCATTTCTATTTTTGTTAGTTGTAAAAAAAATTGCAATTTTCGGTGCTATGTATTTAAATTTTAAATATTAGATTATTGCTACAGTTATATGAAAGAATTTAAAGCAGCGATTTTTGGTTTTCTTTTAGTTATACTGAGCGCGCTGCGCCGCCTCATAAAGATAATTTTTAATTATCTAAATATGTATTTTGCATATTGTAGTTCCGAAACATTACGAGAAATGTGCGAAAATAAGTGCGAACTGCGAGTGTTTGGTTTTTTTTTTTCATTCTTATATCATTTATTCATTTTTGTTATTTTGATTGATTGAATTTTGACATTACTATATTTTGTTTGAGAGTTTAAAGGAAAAATATAAGTAAAAACCGAGTGTTTGGTAGGTTTCAGAAACGGCCTAAGTTTTCGCCATTAATAAACATGAAATAATTTTTTACATTATTATTAATGATAATAATAAAAATGAAGTCGTGTAAGTACCAATCCATTGGCAACACATTTACTTTAACTTTTCTTTTGATATTATAGCAACAAATCTTTCGGGACTTTAACATTTCTTTCGGTAGCAGTTTATTAATCCTTCAAAAATAGCGCTCAAAAATAAATCGAAGCGTCGATAAAAAAGAACAAAATGAAATGAAAAAATTGTAATGTCAAAAGGGAGAAAGTTATGCCATTGCGCTTTTGGGAATGAGTAGACGTTTAGTAAATTAGTTCTTGATAGCAATCACCAAAATTAATTTATATCACAGATATTAGTGGTTTCTGTTAAATCTACAATCTACATTATCGTGCTGTGACAGTGACTATATTGATTTCATTCGAATCGGGTGATATTTTTTTTGTATAGTTTTAAATGACATAATTTGACGGCACCAAAACTATATCGTGTGTAAATTATTTTCTAATAAGTAATAAAATCTATTTATAAAAACAGAAAAATGCAGTAAATTAAGCAAATAATTAACTTTTTTTATCAATTATGAAACAGTGAAGATAATTAAACGCATTCTTAAATAATTCATAGCATTATTTAAATAGAAATAGTAATATTTTAAATATAATTTGCTTGTTAAGATGATGAAATTAGTTCAATCATTATGTTCGGAGGATTATTTAACCGAAAAGCATCTTTCTGGATTTGACAATTATAAAGTAAGTTAAAAACATGTTTTAGATTCTAATTTTCTATAACTAGTATTTAATGATGGGCGTTCGATAAACCGGAATTTAATATCAATTTAAATTTTAAGTTTTAATCATTTCGCGAAATGTTATTTATAGATTTATCAAAAATGTGTATTGAACAAATAATAGCAGATTTTTGATTTTTATATTAATTTTTTTTTTTTATTTAAGTGTTTAGTCATTTTAGTAAATTATTACTGAAAAACGTACTATTTATCATTTTTAATAATATACTTTGGACTTTAAATTTTGTGTTGCTTTATAACGATGATAAATAAAAAAAAAATAGAAAAAACCTACCTAATAATGAACAAGCATAAAACACATTCATCACATTAGCATAATCGATTTACTGACATTATTTCAATGAAATTTAATTGCTTCCTTTTTTTTTGTCCTTGTTGAAATTCAGTACAGTTCCATAGACACATCACCCCTAAGTGTGCATGTTATGCACCCATTTTGGAATTATCTCGTTCAGGTAATTGTTATTTTATTATTTAAATTGTTAGCAATTATTTATTTAATGTTGTTATTTGTATTTTCATAACATTTATTTCTTTCTATTTTTTTTTTTTTTTGTATTGTTGCAGTTTTTTCCACGATGGGTGGCACCAAATCTAATAACATTTGTAGGATTTTTATTTACAGTATTGAATTTTGTAATTTTATCTTGGTACGATTGGGGATTCTATTCGAGTACCGGATTTGAAGGAACTAATCCCATACCAAATTGGTTTTGGGCACTTGCTGCTTTTAATATATTCTTAGCGTACACATTAGGTAGCTTAGGCTCAGCCAATAATAATAAGTTTTCTCTTTTTATTTTATAGAATTTTTATGTTCACTAAATATCTACATTTTTTTTTTTCTATTTTGGTTTGTTTCATTTTAAAAAGATGGAATTGATGGAAAGCAAGCAAGACGAATTGGCCTATCTGGACCATTGGGTGAATTATTTGATCATGGATTAGATTCTTATACGGCTCCATTGATTCCAGCATGCCTTTACAGCATATTTGGGCGAGGTGGCCCATCTTCGATACCACCAATTCGAATGTATTATATTGTCTGGATGGTTTTATTCAATTTTTTTATATCTCATTTTGAAAAGTATAATACAGGCGTATTATATTTACCATGGGGATATGATTTTGGTATGTGGGTAAGTATTGAGAATTTAATAAAATTGTAAGCATTTTAAAAACAATAATTTCTCAATCAGGGATCGACACTTTTATTTTTGACAACATGGTTTCGTACCTTTGAATTTTGGAAACAATCATTACCATTTGATATACCACTTGGTTTAGCATTAGAATTTTTACTTCATGCCAGCGCTTTATCCAGTGTACCAATGGTTGTTGTCAATTTATACACATCGTACAAATATAAAACGGGTAAAATGAGATCACCATTGGAAGCTGTACGTCCATTAATACCATTCGTAACATTTTTGACATTGTTCTTGTATTGGGCATATAAATCACCAAATAATATTATTAATGTTGATACTCGTGCCGTATTTCTATTGACTGGAACTATTTTCAGTAATCTTAGTGTAAGTTCTAAAGAAATATTATTTTGTGTAAACACTTTTAATTTATATATTCGATTATTTTTTATTTTAAATTTATTTTCGATTTTTGCAGTGTCGTCTAATTGTTGCACAAATGTCAAATACCCGTTGTGAGGCTTTTCATTGGATGACGCCAATATTTTGCTTTGCGGTATTATTGTGTATGTGGTTGCCGATTATTGAACGACCTTTATTATATTTATTATGTATATTTACCACATTGGCTCATTGGCATTACGGTACAAAAGTGGTAAGTGTTCAGTCAATTTTATTTTAACGATTCATTATTAAGATCTGAATTTACATGCTTTCACATTAGTCACATTCGTTTTCTATAATAATTTCGGTTCTATCAGTCTATCGGAAAACGATGATTGTACTGAGAAACGTTGTTAGTTTTCATTTAACCCGTCGGTTATTCATAAAGAGTGTAACTATAGTAGTAAAAACAGAAAAATTATCAATATATTTATATATACGAAAACTGTACTAAATTCAGATTAGACCTATTATAATAATCTAATTTGGTTGGATTTAATATGGCTTCAGTATGAAATAACCATGACATTATACAAATGTATATTCAATATATACTCGATCTATTGAGTAACAGATTATTTCCAAAAAAAACGGGAACCATAATCAATAGAAAAAAACTCCATTGAATTTGATTACGACGGTCTACCGGCGAGATTGTTCGTATACGGAATTATAAAAATTTCCTGCAACTTTATATGTAAAGGCAATCGGAATAATATAATATTTTCGTATACGAAAAATTTCCCCATGGTTTCTGGTTTTTAGTACGAAAATAAATGATTTAATAGTTTTCAGCATATTTCCAATATGAATCGAGTACAAATTGTATATCCATTTGAGTAGCTATATAGTTTTATAGTACTTTCTTGACGGCCATGTTGATTTGATCTTCATCTTTATAGATAACAAGTGCCGGGGTCTGATATTGGTTCATTAAATTAAATTAAAAACAAAATATTCTTCATTTATGAATCCAAAATTATTATTTCATTTTATTAATTCGAAGTTTCGACATATTTGCTTGCCTTTATCTAGGTGAACACAGAAATTGTAATAAGAATTAGTCATCAAAGTAAATATCACTTTAACTATTTCAAATTATACAACAAGTTATGCTACTTGAGATCATTATCATAATAATTGATAAATGAAGATTATTTTGTTTTTTAATTTAATTTACTGAATTAATATTAGGTTCCAGTGTGTTATCTATCAAGTGATGATTTTTGGTTATTTCCACGTTTTTCTTAACTGAATTCATACTAAATCCTACCAAATTTGATATTCAGTCTGAATTTACTATGGTCTGTGTGTTGATACTATTTTCAGTGATATGAGAGTTTATTATGCTTTGCTAATAGCATTTGCCGTCTATCATATAATAATTGTCTATTAAGAAGTAGGGAGCAAAACAACAATTTAGAAAAAAAAAAAAAATGAACAATAATTTAAATAATATATTAGGATAATTTTTGCATTCATGTTTAAATCCAAATAATATCAACTCTAACAAATTTATTATTTTTCATTTAATATTAAATGATGCAACCATATTTTTATTTATTATTTTTTAATTACATCATAAATAATAACATAAATGTCTTTTGATTTAAATTCAGTATATTTTTATTATTGAAATATAAAATCAATTCAAAGTAACGCCAATTAAATGCAAAGTCAAGGTCAAATTTCTTTTTCATTCATAAATTTATTCATTTTTTTGTATTTTTCATATGAATTGAATTTGTATATTATATTGTTTTTCGATACATCAAATTTGGGCACAAAAATAAGTGGTCGAGAAGAAAATATAGTTGAAATTGTTGTGAATTATATCGAAAGCGATATAATAACAATAGTTAGTCTGTTTGAAGCGCAAAACAGCGTGACCAAGGTTATATTCGTAATTATTAACATTTGAAACGAATAGAAAAAAGCATATTTTAATTTATAGTTATCTTGCATTAAAAAAATAAAATGAAAAAGGTGATTTTCAAATGACGTCTTTATTTGAATAGCACACACAATAAAATAATATTAATATGAAAATTTAGCTGCGGGTTTGTTTCTTCACAAATCTATTGCGCAATGTAAATTTTATCTAAAAAAAAAAAAAACAAACAAACTTTTCAACTTAATTTGTTCTTTTTAAATGGTTTAATTTTTTTTTTTATCGATTGTCCTTGACCAAATTACTCGTTTAATCGCATTTAATTCAATTTTGATTGAAATATTTTATTTTAAAATTGTTTTTAATTAATTTGCAGGTACAACAAATGTGTAAACACTTCAATCGTGTATGCTTTAAAGTGACACCACTTTCTAATATCCCAGCAAAAAAGGATTCATAAATATTATCTGAGTGGATTTATCTTAAACAACAACATCAACAAACAATAAAAACGCTGTCAACGTGTATGTAAAGAGTTTATTATACCTACTATATATGCATATGTATATTGTGTATATATTATTATTTTTTTTACATCATTGGTTGAAAAACAATTCAAATTATCATTATATTGAATGTAATGATGGAATCGCTAAGTATAATTAATTTAGTTAGTTTTATTATTATTAAACCTGCTTAATTTGTCCATTTTGCGAAAATATGGTACAAAAACAAATAAGATAACATTTTCATTAATTTGCTTTATTCAATATTTAAATTGGAACGCCATTAGCATATTTATCGTTACTTTTTCAACATTGATGAATTTACATAAGCGGCATTTAGTTAAAATTCTATTCAATGTTCCTACATCTATCTTTCCGATGGTTTAAGCAATTGAAACTATGGAAAAGTCTCTAATTAAAGAGTGCCTTGCCCGATGAAAAAAAAAAAAAAAGAAAATGGTAACCGCATATTATGTAAATTTATTGTTTCGGTTTAATATTGTTATAAGTCTCCTACTTAGAAATTTTATAGTCATTATAAATTAAATCAGAAAAGAAAAAAATAAGTCTTAACAAAAATCACACGATAATAAAAGTTCGATAGAATATTTTCGGTATTTGCTTTATCTGTGAAGTCATCATAAATCAAGCAAAAGAATTGTTTTCGGCAAGACATTCTAGTTACATTAAATTTTAATTTTATAAAACGAAATTAACATCGATTTTTTTCTTCTTCTTTTTTTTTTTAAGAGTATTATTTAATCACATAACTTCCAATTAGAGATTGAATAATTTTCATATGTTTTTGTATGTTAGTTACATTTTTCGTTAGTAGTAATTTTATGCAAATGAATCTTTGTTTTTATTCATTTCCGAAATATTCTTCAAATAAGAATTTTTTTAAGCGTAAGTCATTTCAGTTAGACCATAAAAAACCAAATTATTTAACTATCATTTAATAAAAATTTGTAATATTTTATGATTTTCTTTTTTTTATTAAGGTCGATCATTGCAAATTCATTGCAATCATAACTAAATTTTATTGTAAATTAAAGTAAAATTAACGTTTAGAAATATTATTTCATAATTGATTAAATTGTAAGTCAATTGAATTGTTACGACTTCCATTAATATTTCGTACCATATATAAATAATTTTTTTTTTTTATATTATTCATGGCATGATTTTACTAAAGCATAGCTAGCTATTAATTATTCGTTTGGTCGTTAAAAAAAGCATATACAATTATACATATTATTTTTATAAACATAAAAATTACAGAAACTACATATTACATTTATCTTGACACACCAGTTCAATATTGAATCGCTACAAATATGTAATTCACGATATCAATCCCACAACTTATATACTAATTATAATCAAAGCCACCATTAACATTTATAGTGTTGGGTACAGATCGTGATCTGATATGATAATAGATCTAAAAAAAAGATCTTCCAAGGAATTTTAACTATATGGGTGAGTGGGGGGAGTAAATAAGTGACCAACATTAATTCTGTTTTTGATGTAGTCATATTGGAAATGTACACACAGAGTTAAAATGGTTAATATATGTGGCTGCTATGAGAAAATTTCTCATAATTGAGTGACTGACTGACTGACTGACTGGTCACTTACTTACTTATTTACATCACATTTTTCAGCTTCTACTTTTAATTGTATTGTCCTAGGCGAAAAAAATAACCATATCATCTATATATTTAATTAAATCTAATATTCCACAAAATATGTATTTTCAATGTTATTTTCTTAAAAGTGATCTGATCTTTAATTTAAAACCGATCTGTAAATCGTGTGATCTAAATTAAGTTCTTATAAGCGATCTAATCTTAATCAATTTATTATTATTAAGCATCTATCGGATCATCAAAAAAAAAAAAAATTATCTGTACCCAGCATTGAACATTTATAGCCACAACGAATTATTTTATTAGCGTTAAGTTAATTTTTTGAAATTATAAAAGTTTTCGTCTGTTTTTAAACTGAATGCATGAATCCATCATTTATCATCTTATCACACATTTCATTTACATTTAAATATCTTTATGTCCACCAACAAAATTTAATTTAATGTTTTGAAAATTATATTTTTCTTTGTTGCAGTGTGACTTAAAAGTCACATAATTAATGTTGAACCATTGAACCACCGTTTATATGATTATTATTATTATTATTATTATTTTTTTTAACAAATAATTGAATTGCTATAAAATTAGTGAATTTAAGAATTTATAAAATTAATTTCCTAGAAAAATTGTATTAATATTGAATCTAATTTACATTTGCTGAGGATTCGAAAATATTCATGGATTTTATGAAGTTTTTTTCTTAACCTGCATAAACAGTAGTTTCCGTTTCTTTTAATTGCAAAAATAAATGAAAAATTTTCAAATGAAGGTTTTTTTTTTATCAAACGGTCAATTAAAGAATGAATAATTTAGAAATGGTTAAAGTTTTTTGTTTTTTTTTTTTTTTTTTGGCACATCTTTAATTTTAATTGTGGCCATAATGAATGTAACTCACGTTCGTCAGTATAATCTAGAATAGTGTAAAATAATATATAGAGAGCTAGGAAAAAAAAAACACCGTATTTATTATTTTATTAATAATTGTTGTTTGTAATATTAACTATTAAGAAACAATGGCAAATATAAAAAAAAACAGACGATCTGACTATCAAATGAAAGCATTATACAAAAAACCAGAAACCACAATTTATCATAGACTATTAAGATAATAAATAAATAGCAATAAAGCCACTTAGAGTGTACAATTACAAAGTAGGAAACACATTCACCATTTTATGAATGCTATAGATTTTATATACAATGAAACAAAAAAAAAAAATAGAAAAAAAACATAATTTACCATGATGTTTATGTCGACATAAAAATGAATTGGAATAAACGTGTGGCAGAAAACAAAAATGATAGAACTTAAAATCGCTTCAATAAAAAAAAAAATGAATTCAATTAGAAGAAAGTTACAATAAATTGACAAGAGTGCGTTAAATTCTGTTCATGCTTGGAACAACAATAAATAAGATAATTTTAATTTTTATGTTAGAAAATTAGAATTATAGAGTAATTGTTTCATATCCAGATCCACAGAAAAATAATTTTTTAAGACCCAACTGGTATCATATGCGACTACTGAATTTGGGGTTTTTTCGCACATGACTTGTGAACGATATAAGAGATACAAAAATGTTGTTTTGAAGAATAAAAATTTCTGTTTTTAAACTTTTCCGTGATGATTAAAAGCGATTTCGGCTTATGACATACGAAAAAGAAATTTTTGGAAAATCAAAGATATTTTTTTTTTTAGTGGCAATTGGTCCAGAAGTTTGGAGAAATTGTAAAAAAAAATCTTTTGACTTCATGAATAGATAAATTTTAATCAAGAAAAGTGTTTTTTTTTTTTTGACACGACGTCAACCATTTTTTTTTTGATTTTTTCAAACTTCTTGACAAATTTATCTTTGATTTCCCAAAATTTCTTCGCTTACATTTTCTGATATTTTTTTTTGTGGATCTGTTTAGAGGTTGAACGCTTTAAATCATCAATATCTCGGAAATGTTTAAAAATAGAACTTTGTAATGTTCCTTGACAAAATTGTTGCCACTGAATAATTAGATTCAGGTCTTATCATTTAAAAGTTAAAACTAGTACGTCTTTGTGAAGTGAAAAATTCGTGAAAACCCATACAAAAAAATGACAAAATTTCACCGCAGTAAAAAAAAAACTGTGAAATTTAACATTTATTGTATGGTTTTACACCTCATGAAATTGCAACGTACTAGGCTTTATGTGTGAGAAACCATCAAATTCACTAGCGGCGTGGACGTGTATGGGTATACAACGTACAATACATCGTTGGCTAAATTATTACATTTATATATAGTAGAAATTTAAAATTTTAATTAAAAATATTTTTTTTTTTTTATAAAACAAAATTTGAATGAAAAGAAAGAACAAAATAACTACTTATAAATATTTTTTTAAATAAATAAAAAAATAAAAAAAAAAAAGTATGAAATGCAATCTACTTTACTACTTTATTAAATATCTATTGAACCTAGAAAAATAATTTGTATGTTTTGTCTAGAATTTATTAATAAATAAGCAAAAGATTATTTTTAATAAATATATTTAACAGACGTTACATAGTTTCTGATTTCTGTACTATTTAAAATGTAATCAATTAATTATTAAATTATGAAAAATAGGTTATTAGTTTTGTTGACATTCACAAATGAATTCAATACGTAGCTATGTAAATTTCACAAATCTACTAAATCTTTATTTTTCTTTCTTTTTTATTTTTAAATTATTGAGCTAATTTTATGTGTTAAATGTAAATAAAATTTAAAAACAAATTATGTGTATATTCGCCTGCTAAAACTTACTTATATAAACTTATATGTTAGCAAAATACATACTTCCTAATAAATATAAATTATGCATATTCATTTGTAATCAATAAAAGTATTTTTTTAATCAACAGAATTTAAATCATTTTATGAAGAAAAAAGGCGAATTAAAGAATTTTTATTTAAGCAAAATTTTTTTTAATATAAAAAGATAACAATTTACGTTTTATTTAAAAAAAAAAAAAAAAACTATAAATAGACAGAGTGTCCAAATTGCTCTGTGAACAGTTTTTGGAGTAATGCAATAAAGATAAAGACGTAAGTATAATGCTTAGCTAAATGAAATTGACACTGCGATTTCTAATTCTGAAGTAAGATACGATTGAACGAATAGCGGTTAAGAAAGCGGGACCAGAAGCCAAATAAAAGAATATAATATTAAATGAGTATCTTCGTATTAAAATTCGACGACTCATCCATATGTTTTTCTTCTTTATGCAATATGCAATAAGGATAAAAATCGCTTGTCTCTCAACTTATGGCCATGTCGGCTTTTATTGCTAACTATATGCATTATGAAGATTCTTGCCATTCAAATAAAATAATTTTAAACACTAATTTTAAAAGTAAAAACTAATTAAAAAGTGGTAAATGGTAAATGTTGAATGCACAGATATTTATTATTATTATATATTTTTTTTTCTTCTAAATTTATTTTAATTATAGAATTAAATGACCGACAAATCAAATAATTCCAATAAATTCAAATAGAGCATTTCTATAAAAAATTTATGTAAATCTCCTAATAATTTAAATAATAATAAAAATAAAAAAAAAAAACAAACTGGTTAATACTTATTTATAAGTTATTCAATTCGATATCTGAAATGGGTCAATTCACTTCTTTTTTTTGTTGTTGTTCTTTTTCCATTTTGCTGTAAGTAGATTAAATATGTTAATTATCACATTTATTTTTAAATTTAAACAAACAGAGAATTAAGTATATATTTATGTGAATAAAAATACAATTTAAAATGTATGTTCTTTTTTTATTTTTTTTGCGTTCTACAAATCCACATATTTTTTATTCGTTTGCTTTTTCATCGTGTAATTTTTTTGATCAAATTAATAATAAGAAAGGTGCCTCTACAAAACAAACGTGCCATCTTCAACATCTTCAACTAATCTATTGATTTATTGATATGTAGAACCTAGTTCTGAATATTGGGATACATATTATTGTTTAAACTGACCACAAAAAAAAAAACAACAATATCTTGGAAAGTTTTTCATATAAGTTAAATTCATAGCGAATTAAAGTTGTTATCTGGGTGAATATAAAATTAACTTACAATGGAAATATTATTTTAGGAATATTTTTTTTTTTTTTTTTATAAAATCGACCAGTTTTATCAGAAATTTAATATTTATATTAATTAATTAGACATGCGCTTATTTGGTTCTTGCTAATTCATTCCGTTAGAATGTATTGCTTATAAGTTGAATTTTATTAGTGGTCTTGCATATCATGGCCATCAACAACAACAAAAATAAAGAATACAAATAAAAAAACATTTACAAATGAGCAAAAAGAGTATGAGAAAAAACAACAACAACCAACAATCGCATTTGTTTACAAATAATATAAAACAAGTTATGTATTAAGAAACGAAGATAATCTCCCGTTATATTGTTAATAATATCATAATATTTATTATGGTAATATGGATGGTATTTGTATACATCGAAAATATACTTCTTATATAAATATTAAATATAGGTAGGTAAATGATGGACAATATAGCGTAGCCTAAGAGGTTAATGTGTATTATGCAGAGAATGCATATTCAAATATATTTCTAAGCATAATAATGTCACTGCGGCTGAAAATTTATTAATAACTGTATCTCACAATAGGACACTATGTTAAAAACAAAAATATTGAATTGAATTAATTTTTATCAAAATAATAAACATTTCATAACTTAGTGTCCAGAATTTTTTTTATATATTGATAAGAATTTTTAATAAATATCATACCATCAAAATGACTAACCAGCATACCAGCTGTAGATAAAACTTAAAGAAAACTTGCGGGGGAGATAGAATGTTAAAAATTGGTTCATTTTTCTCTGAGTTATGGTCATTTAAAAAAAAAGAAAAGGTTCCGGTCAAATTTATGTGAATAAAGAGAATAAAATAAATAATAAAAAATAAATGATTGGTTATACTGACCGATAGTTAGTTTTTAGTTAAGTTATTATAGATAAATATCTGAACAAGGGTATTCACCCCCAAAATTAGGCTCAGCTTTTTTTTTTATTTTGCAACTATTTTTAACTACACACCGTCCAAAAAGAAGCCCTACTGTAGATGGACTCTCAGTCTACCAAGAAGCAACGCATTTGCTTGCTAATATTTTATATCGTATTTTTGTATATATTACGATATAATGATCTGCTCGTAAAATGATCATGATCTTGGTGAACAAGATGTAACTGTTGTTTTATTTGAAGTAACATTGTCAATACGTTTCAATTGAAATTTTTAATTTTTTTTTTAGTTTGTATGAAAGTATTGTAATTTGAAATAATTAAAGGTTTTGGGTATGGTTTTAATTTTTTTTTTTTTAAATCCTAATTTTGAACATTTTTATGATAAGCAGTTAACCTTAGATGCTTGCACATTTCCGTTTAAAAATTTCAATATTTAATTATTTAACTAAAGTTTATTTAAATCGTTGAATTTAACGTCAGTGTAATGATATGCTTTAAGTTTTTGATAAAATTATATTAAATTATTTGCGCGTATTCTGGTTCTGCATGTATATATTTATTTATATCACCATTCTCTTCCTCTATATGTTTCTATACTTACTGGTTGTTGAATATTATAATATAGAAAATAACGCAACACAATTACTCTATACTTATGTATTCAACAGACTGCTTAAGATGATAAAATTGCGATGATGATCAGTTATTGCTTGAACTTGACCGAGAAAGGACTTAATAAACTTAACTAGAAATAAAACAGTAAAGATGTGGCATTTTAATACATTATCATTATTGTGTGCAATCACATCAGTTGCATATTGTTCACCGTTAGTAAAAGAAATTGAAACAAAACCAATCGATTCTGATACCAGCATACCATTAATTGAACTTGGAGGAAATGTACCTCAAACACAATCACCGGCAGAACCAGCAGTGGCAGAGTTGGCAACAGCAGATCCAGATTTATCCGATAAATTAACGCCACCAAGACGTCAAATACAATATGATCAACGACAAGAAGGAAAATATAATATTCGTGCTGATTTAGAGAATTTCGTAATTCTAGTGATACCATCATCACCATCATCTAGTTCAACGCTATTAGATCTATTAACGCGTTCTCAACATCAAAAACGAAATCGAAACAAACATGTTCAAAAAAAATATCACGCTCAATCTGATAAAAGTAATGAAACGTTAATTAAAAATACAAATAAATTAGACTATTTAAAATCACGTCCAGAAACAGTTGACCATATTGATAGTTCACATGCTGCTGATGAATTCATCGAAGGCAGGACACCATATCGCGTTGATATATCCAGTACAGAAGTATTACAACCAAAGAAAACAGTAGAAATTATTCAACCATTTGATTCATCATCCCGATCAAAATTACCGTCCGTTCTACGGTCACTATTACAATCATCGTCAACAGGTGAAATTCTAATTGATGAACCGAAGGATGCAGCCGCTATTCCAATTATTAAAGGTAACAAAAATCCAAGAAATTTTCCTATTTCATCGATGGCGATATATCCTCGCCATCGTAAATCACTAACCGAAGGTAATGGCAATAATTTTAATACAAACTCTGTTATACTAACACCTATTACAAATGATGACGATGATACATATGACGATCATGCATTTAATTTGAATCCAGAATTTATTGATTTAACTGATACAAGTAATTCATTTGACAGTTTAAATGTTGGAAATCTTGATCGTTTGGCACTGGCAGACACAAAAAATGTGAATAATCAATGGCAATTAACATTATTGGGAGCACAAGAGCAATGCGGACCAGATCGAAGACGAGACAGCTACGGTGTTTGTCAATTTGTGCCACAAGACTATTCACCATAACTTTAAATAATTATTAAGAGATTATTAACGTCATATTTTTTTTTTTTTTTTAATTTTATTTATAAGTTTTTTTTCTTTGATAAAGAATATATTTGATAAATCTTGTTTTTTTTTTTTTTTTTCTAAGTGATAATTTAATAAAATGTATTTTAAGTGATGAACTATTTACAAAATAAATGATTAATTTTAATTGTAATAAGAATTTATTATGTTTGTTTGCCTATTGCCTACAAATAATAAATGCATTGATTGATTTTTATTTAATTATATTTTCTCTATCTGACAATAATGTTTAAAAAAAAAGAAGCTTATTGATGTGTTTAGTTAATAAATGAAATCGAAAGATGAACAAGGCATTTCCATAACATCTAACTGGTATAACCAGTGTGCATTATCATTTTGGATATTTTTAGTTGTCTTATTTTCACTCTTGCATTGTATTAATATTTCGTACACGAGCAACAATTTTACGTGTACTTTGAGTTTATCATTAATTTCATAGTAATAGAAATTGAAAAGACCATTTTTTTGTTTTAACTTAAATATTTTTTTGGAATACTTTATTAGTTAATGAAGTTAATCTTACAAAATCGGGTTAATTTTTAAACTTTTCGTCATAAATATTTACGATATTTGGTTAAAATTGGCTGGATCTTCTTGAATTTTCCCTTCCAATTTTATTTATCAGCTGGATATTTATTTCTGGTATATTGCGCTTTTAATTTAGATAAATGACAATTTTTTCCAAAATTTAATGGTTTCATGCCAAGTTCCTGCATTATAAATGAAACACTAATTCGTAGAAATGCTACTTTTTTCATTAAATCTAAATTTGGATTAACTATCTTTTTTACATTTTCCAGCATAGCCATTGTTTCATCGGTCATTGCTTGTCTTTCATTATGATTATCCCGATTATCTGAATCACATTCGCTATTATTTTCAATGAATTCAACTTGATCCATCATATTTATGGGACGATGAACAGATTTTCTACTTCTCGCTTTCTTTGCACCATCATTATTATGAAGACTTGGACCAGCAACAAAGTCATCATTTTGATCAGTTAATTCTGAATGTGGTCGTTTCATTTTATTTAAAGATTCAACATTAATTATTTGAATTTCGGAGAATGATGATTTCAGCAGGGAATTGGTGCCGCCTTTATTGCGATTTGTTTCTTCTGAACTTATATGGTTCGTTAGATTTTGCTGTCTTGAATGATTTGTTTCTAACTTCTTTTGGTTGTCATCGGCCATTAAAGTATTTTTACTGATGGATTCAGTGTCTGCCTTGAAAATATTATTCTCTTCATCGTTTACTTTCAAGCTAATTATTTCTTCACTGTTGTCAGAGTCAAGATATTCTTCTTCGCAGAGATCGATTACGTCCATTTTAATATTCACTGTAATTCGTATGCTTGATGTGTATGACCGAACCAAAGATCTAAAATAATACAAGAAAAAAAACTTACTATTTTTTATTTATAAGAGCACACTTATTTAGAATTAATCAAATGTCAATTGAATACAAAATGAAATGATTTTAATAAAAATAAAATTTACCTTAAATCTTTTGATGATTAGTTTTCCAACAATCACGAAAAATGTATTATTTGAGAGTATTATTAATTATTCTATTACTTTTAAGAAATGTTAAGTTTAATTTTAACAAGTATCCAAACACGTTTTAATACAAAAACGTAAACATTGTTATTTGATGTTTGTAATAATATTTCCCAAAAGGCTATTTCAAGTTTTCAATTTAAAATAATCCCTTATAAATGCATTGGTGACATCGCATTGCCATCTGGTATTTCCATCAAACATGTATTTTTACTATGAAGGTAAGTAGAATTGAAACAATTACTATATGCGTTTTCGATTGCACATAACCAATGCAGATAGTTAACTATTTTGGTTAACATTTTGCAGATTTTGTTATCGTT
>JAABKK020060310.1:12739-33069 GCA_011634745.2 Catotricha subobsoleta
AGGAAGTGAAAAAAGTGGTTCCAGTAGTTGAATCTTCATCGGAATCTGAATATGAAGAAGAAGAAGAAGAAGAAGAAACGGAAGAATCGTCATCAGAAGACGAAAAAGATGTTAAAATGCCATTGCAGGTCAAATTAAAACCAGTTGAAAAGAAAGAACCACCAAAACTTGAAAAGACGGCGAGTACTGATAAAGCCGGTAAGTTTATTAGGCCTGTTTTAAAGAAAGTACCCAAAATAGATGAAGTTGCAAAGCCCGTACCGGTGCCAACGGTTACTGAAAAGAAAACTTTGAAGCCTGTTGAAAAACCGGCTGGCTTTAAAGAACCACCAAAAGTTGAACAAAAAGATGTTTTGCGACCACCACTTAGAAAAGTCGATAGTATTGCAAAGAAACCAAATGGTAAGTTTTTTTTTTATAGAAAATGTAAATTTACCATTTACTATGCATGTGATCACTAATACAGCAAGAAAAAAAACACGAACTATATAATATTAGCATATTAACAATCAATAAAAGACATTTCATTTTAATAATCTTAAAATTTCTAAATTTTAAAGTAAGTTATACATAAAATTAATTAAATAGTTCCTATTGGATACAGTGGACATTTAATTGATGTTTATATTATTTTTTACTATCTTTAATAAAAAATAATCTCGATTTTTTATTTAATTAATGTACAAAAACTCCAGTTTTAGTCTAGAAGTTTAGATAAATTCTTAACTTCGTACTTACTTTAAAAACACATGAATAAGAATATTCTTTAAAAATTAATTAGAAATCAAAATTTGTTAAAATTTAGTTTTATATACGTCCAAAGTATATTTTAAAACGGCTTATGTTATGTATATTATTACAATTATCCTATTAAAAAAAAATCAGAAAATACTATATTTGGGGCATATAATATTGTTTGCTCCAACATAACTCATATTATAAGTCGTTTTGAAATATACTTTGGATAGATATGAAAATATTGTTTAATAGTTACTTTAAAACATTTAGAAAAACACAAGTTGTTGCATTTATGAAATCTTGCATGATCGAATTAGAGTGTTTATTGTGTTGTGTAGCTATATGTTTATTAGACCGACCAGAAAAAGAATTTTCAATGGGCAGCAGTTGGATATTTTTTTTCCAAGCCATTTTCTCTGAAGAAATCATGGATCTAAAATGATTTCCTGATTTGTGCCAGACTTTTGAAGTTTTTTCGTCACACGTATAAAAATTAATATCTCAGATAGCATCAATTGCATTGAATGCATTTGCCTTACGAAAAAACTTCAAAAATCTGACACAAATCATTCAGGGAATCATTTTAGACCCATGGTTTCTATTGCGAAAATACTTACAATTGCTTGAAAAAAAATATTCATCTGCGGCCCATTAAGAAATATTAAAAATTCTGCTGATCGGTCTAATGTTTATGTTAATAATCGAATACGTTATCAGAAAATCATTTGCAAATAAACACCATTAATTAATTAAACACATAACAATTTTAACATAAGTATATTTAAAAAAAAAAAAAAAAGGAAAAAAAACTGTTTTCGGTATTTACATTTCAAAAATTTATGTATATGTATTTATATTCGAATGATCAGCGGACCGTAGCATATGTTTTATTCGAATAGCAAAAATTTAAATGAAATTAGAAAATTCAGAACAATTATTTAAATTCAAGAGTCAGCACATTGGAAATTTGGAAATAATTTAATATTTATCGAGAAAATAATATTGTATGTCTCGAAATTATGTCGAATAGTATCTTATTGATTACTTTATGTTTAAAGAAGCCCTTCGGAATTTCTGTCTCATACTTTTCTTTATGAAAAAAAATTAATAATAATCTCACTTATTATATAGGTATTCCTTTTTCAATAAAATCTTAATCAATATATATCGAAAAACGGTTATAATACAAATACAAAATTACAAATATTACTCATAGAAATACACTCATTCCATTCATTTCATTATTACAATACAATAGACAAATTATAGACTCGCACATATATTACATATACCTACAAACAATATAACGCAGACAATTTTAATATAATAAATAACCTTGCAATAAAAACTAAATAATATTTGGAATTGAGTCGAAAGGATTTGTAATTTATTATTAATAATAAGCGAGAAATCGCCCACCATTTTGTTAAATGTTGCCAATTATTACGCACGATTACAAAAAGCTTCTATCACATTGATATTGAAAATGAGGGGGATACCGCATCATTCACGATATATTTTGTAAATATATTTACGTACGTAATGAAAATTATTTATTTATTTACATATATATTTTTTTTTCTTAATTTTTTTTTTTCTAGATAAAATGCTATTTAATTTTAATATAGGATATAATATTGTATAATATTTTGATATAAATTATGATGTATATATGAAGGAATTTTTGTGTTTGTTGATTTTAGTATTTTTAATTTGTATATATTTTATATTTTCGTAATGAGATGAGGAACAAGGAGACGATTTTATAAGTTTATCAAGTAGTTTTTTTTTTTTTTTTTTAATAAAGTAGGTCAGTAAAACTCTATATACATCAATAATATTGGTGAAATATATCTTTGAATTAGAATATTAATGAAAAAATATTTTATATGCTCTAAGAAAATATATTTTAAGTTTAATTATTTATTAGTTTATGATATATTTTGACAATCATACATAAATAAATAAAAGCATACTAGGGGTTGTCATTTTCATTCATAGGAGAGTGTTAGAGGTTGTACAAATTGTAGCGGTACACTTCAATTTTAATGTGTAGAGCACGTTGTAGAAAGTGTAGCACACAATTTCCATACATGAAATTTCAAAAATCATGATAAGTGCCATCTCATGCTGTTTATTTTGAAATAAAAAAAATTACTCCACACTATACAACTCTAAAATGAATACCCTTGCTATGTTATTGGTAATCTATGATTGTTTTGATATAATACATAATAACATCAGGCGTTTAACTTAAACTCAGTTTAAACAAAATTTGGTTTGGTAAAACCGAGCCTAAATTCGATTGTAAAAAATGTCTTATTAAATTTAAACCTAGATTGAATAAATGAACCTTAATTACTCCTCATTACGAAAATTCTGAAATACAGTAAAATATTAAACTATATCTAATATTTACTATTTTGTAAAACAGTGTCACCGGGACCACCTCCGCCGCCTCCACCGCCGCCATCTATGATGCCACCACCACCTCCTCCACCGTAATTTTTAAAATTTTCATCAATCCAAATTTATTTTCGGTTAATTTAACATAATTCTTATAGGCCAGGTCTAACGCCACCATCAGATTTCGAAAAGAAACCGATATCCGAAAAACACAAAAAAATGTTAGAGAAATTAAAAACAAGACCACGAAGACGACCTGATTGGTCTGACATGATGAAAGAAGTAGAATCGGGCAAAAAATTGAAACACGTTCAATGTAATGACCGATCAAAACCAATTTTAACATCGAAATCAATAACCAATATCAAAGGGGAATTTATTTATGAAAGTGAAAAGGCTAATGTGCATAATGCGCTGCTAAAACAAATTCAATTTGGTATCAGACTTAAATCAACTAAAACTAATGACAGAAGTAAACCGATCCTGGAAGGCTTACGGAAATTTAGGCGTCAAATGACAATTGAAGAACAAATACAAAAATCAGAATCAAGAGCTGTTCTAGCACAATTGAATCAGGAGGTAATTTTAATGAGTAATTTGCAAATTATATATTCTTAACGATGAAAACAATATGTTTAAAAAAAATTCAGGAAGCACCGGTAGAGGAGTCTGAAGATGAAATGGATGACATTGATAAATTACGGGATGATTTACAAAGTACAAAGCAAATGTTGGCACTTGAATTACGAAATAAAGAAGCACAAGAACGGGAAAATAAACGATTATTGGCAAAAATACAAAACTTAGAAGCAGAGCTAAATAAAACTCAACAAGCATCATCGGATCAAAATACATCATCTGCTGCTCCGTCGAATGAAGGACTTGTTAAGTCTTTGAAAAGTGAAGCAGAAGAAGCTCAAAAAACATCAAAGTTACTAGAAAAAAAGTATCAAGATGCCGCCGAACAACTCGATACAGCTAAGAGTGAAATTGAAGAACAAAAGCGTGCAATCGCTAATTTAGAAAAGAAATTAGCTCAAGGACCGGTATGTTTTGTTATGGTTATAATAACAAAATGATTTATGATTTAATATTTTTATTTTTAAAAGACTTTTAATTAAATTAAATGCTTCTAATTAACCTGAAGGGTAATAGCTCATATGGTAATGAATACGCTTATGCAACTAACGATAACAATACTTCGGCTCGTAATTATAGCTACAATTACATTTTTCAGGTATAAAAATTATAAACAATGGAGCCATAGTCCGTCAGTAGCAATTATTTTATTAGATTTTATATAATTGTTTAATCACCAAACACATATACATTTCCAATTAATCACATCTAATTTAAGCAAAATAATTATGGATATCGCTGTTCTAAAACAAAAATTTAATTTTATGTTAAACTTATAACAGGGCGGCACTGCAGCAAATTCAAGTAGACGTCAAAGTGAAGCTGCTCAAAAGGACAGTTCTCCAGAACCCGAAATTGAATCATCAGAGGGTGAAGAGGACGAGGATGAAGAGAAAAAAGCAGAAAGATTAGCCAGACGTCTGGTGCGTGAAGTGAAAATGTTGGTCAACAAATTAGCTAGACTTAAAGATAAACAAAAAGCAGCACAAAAAGAACGACAAAATCTGCGTGACGCTATGAAAAAGAATCAAATATTATTAAAGTGAATACTTATTTTTTAAATATTTTTTTGAATTTTCAATAATTTCTTGTTTTTCTTTCTTTTTATTTGCTTAATGAACAGAGAGGAACAAAAGAAATATAAGAAATTACAGCGGGAAGTTGATAAAATGGCAGCAATGATGAAAGATGAAGATGACGAAGGTGAAGAGGGTGAAGCAAAAGACGCTGAGGTAAAATAATAGAAATAATCGTTGTTTTCCGAATAATAATTAGTACCTTTACTTATAACAGAAAATGGAAAATCTGAATTTCGTTTTATTAATTTGTAACTTTGTATTTTTGATAGAAAAAAAAATTAAGCAAAGCAAATTATGCTATGCCAGCCAATTTTTATTATTACATTATTTTTAATTTTAGGATCCGGCTGAAAACGAAGAAAATGAAGTGGAAGAGGATGAAGAGGATGAAAGTGAAACAGAAGAAGAATCGGAAGGTGAATCAGATACCGAAAGTGAATCAGAACCAGAGGTATAAAATTTTAGTTATTTACCAAATCGTGCTTAAATTGACCGATTAAAATGTTGCTTTGGTTTTAGGATGCACCAAATGACAAAAAGAAAACAAATTATGAGCCACGTATTAAACGTCACGAAGGTAGACTTGCAGCCCTCAAAAAAGGAAACTATTTATTACAAACAAATGTTGATCGACTCTTGGATGAAATTAATAAAATACGTGAGAATTCTGTAACGCTTCAGCATGACTTGGACTCGGTATTGTCTGAGTTAGGCTAATTTTGATAAAACAATTTCATAATGAAATTGAAAATATTGATTTAAATTAGTTCGATAATTAAATTCTATTAACATTATGTTAAAAACAATATCATATTTTATATCCATTTAATTTACTTGGGTTGCTACCATTTGAAAATCGAAAATAATTTTCACTTGAAAATAATTTTCAAATTAATTAAATAATTTAAGAAGAAAAAATAAACATCAATTTTAATATTTAGGTAAAGAATTTTTCTATGTCTAAAGACTTGAAACAACCACAACTTACAAGCATTAAGTGCAGTTTTATTTTAAAATTTTGTTTATGAAAAACACACAACAAAAGCAAAGAAATTGACTTGTTCCATATTTTTAGGTTATAAATTCTTTAATATTATTTTATGAAATTGGCTTTTTACAAATGTTTTTTATGATTTTATTCAACATATTGATATTATTTTTGTGATTGCATCAAAACTGTATTTTGAAATTATATTTATTACGAATTTTATTATGAAACCATTCAATAAAAATAAAGTTTAAAACTATTATACTATTGTTGTTATTAAAAAAAAAAAAAAATGTTTTTTTTACAAACAATTACCTGTATAATTTAAAGAATATTTAATAAACCACTTTTTAAATTTAAGATAAGATATCCTTTTAAAACATTTACTTGCTTGAAATTAATTGTGAATTTTTGCAACCAAAACTTTAGAATAAAAAACTATTTCGTAACTAACCAATGCAAACATAAACAAATAGCGGTATATATGACAGGTGTTTAAATTGGATGGAACCCTATCAGAGGTCTAATAGACTTATTCGCGACTGATTTACCGACGATTTTCGGTTCATTTTATTTTATTTTTAGGTTATTTGTGGTTTGACAATCAAATCAAATGTTATTGCCATTACATCTTTTAAAAATAAACAAAATCTGATCATATTTGTAATGGCGGAGTTTTTGTTAATTATTTAAGTAATAATTAAATATAAAAGGGATGAAATAGTTAATTACATGAAATAACATTTTAATCTGTTGTTCTAAATAGTTTTTGGTAAAATTTTTGTTTATATTAGAAACCAGGAGATAAATTAATCATTTTTTGGTTGTAGTTAAAAAAAAAATAAAATTAAAGAATTAGCTACTTAATTTAAAAAGTTAAGATAATTTTAAATGAAAATATTGCTATTGAATGATGAAATTTTGTAAACAAATAAAACGCGATATTTCAAACACGATATATTTTAAACACTTAATATAAATAAAAATCTTACAAAAAACATTTCAGTATGAAGTATTCAAATGGTACTTCATGTAAATAACAATTTTAACATTTTCATACTTAATTATTGCTTAAAATAATGACGAGAAACTTTCACTATTTTACATTTTTTTCAAACATAAATATGCACCCAGCATCATTTTTTTTTTATTTTATTAAAATTGTATAGAAAAGTCAGAAAATAATCGGTATTTCAGTACGATAAAAGTTAAAACAAAGATTCGCAAATAAGTCTATTAACATGACTACAGTCGATTTTATCTTGAGAATTACCATGCGAATGGGGTTAACTTCTAAAGAGTGGATCGTACATAAAAAGTTTGTATGAGGGAAATTTTCGTTTCTAATAATAGGTGAAGTTTCATTTCGTGTTATTTTTTAAACGAGCAACCGTTTAGAAGTTACGCCAATTCGCATGATAAATACTAATCATAAATTCTCACGATATCTTTCTATATGGGATAACGACCGTATGAGAGCAAATATTCATAAAATATCGGGCAATTGTTGTTATCATGGCATACTAATATATTATATATTAGGTGTTATTCGAAATTTTATGTGCATATAGTGACAGTTTAAATAAGATCTTCACAAAAAGTGAAAGTGTCATTAATCAAATCAGCTGCAGTTGTTTGGTATTTGTCTGACTAAAAAAAAAATAAATATTCTCCGTGTTCTTCAACATTTGCTAATTAATGAGCAAATATCATCACTAAAATTAAAGGTTAGTAAAATAAATAAAACAATTATTCAATGAAGAGAGAAATTAGGAAGATTTCATATAGAAATATTGCGTATTAGAGTCAAGAACCTCAAAATAAATCGGTAAATGAAGTGTGAATGACATGTAATATACAATATGAGAGTTCGTATACCTTTAGTTTCGTCTGCATTAAATTTGTATTTTTTTTTTCTTTATTCTTATAGAGGAATGCAGAGTAATATTTTTTTAACACAATAAAGAATAATGTCGGAGCATTTGGAACTTCATCAGCTTGCTGATCGATCCACAAACAGACGATATCAAAGTCAATTCTTCTCAAATTCATTTAAATCATGTTCATGTCCATATTTGGGAATTATGTTGGCCACACTATCATCTTTATTTTTTTCACTATGTTCAGTCATCGTAAAAGGATTGGTGGATGTTAATCCAATGGAATTGGCTTCATTTCGGTAAGTTTAATTTCCTTGAATTCATTGATGCCTTAAGTGAACACAAATTACAAAAAAATGTTGTTCACAGATTTATTGGAGTTCTATTGCCGGCAATTCCAATTGTCATCTATAAACAGGAACCCATATTTCCAGAAGGAAAGCGTATGATTCTTTTATTACGATGTTTTGTTGGCACAACCGGTTTAATGTTAAGTTTCTATGCGTTTAGACATATGCCATTGGCTGATGCATCCGTCATTATATTTTCGACACCAGTTTTTGTTGCAATTTTTGCGCGGTTATTTTTAAAGGAACCTTGCGGTTTATTTAATGCTGTGACTGTCATTATAACACTAATTGGTGTTCTATTAATTACCCGTCCATCATCAATTTTTGGTGATACTGTTCCAAGCTTAGTTGATGAACAAGTCACTGATATTGATAAAGATTATGGAATTTGGGGACCAGTGGCAGCATTGTCATCAACATTATTTGGTGCCAATGCGTATGTTACATTGCGTGCATTAAAAAGTTTACATTTCTCTGTTATAATGACAAATTTCGGAGCGTTTGCACTGATTTATACTTTATGCGTGACATGGGCATTGGGTGCATTATGTTGGCCATATTGTGATTCTGATCGTTGGTTGGTAGTTGCATTGGGTGTATTTAGTTTCCTTGGGCAGATATTACTAACGCTGTCATTGCAATTGGAACAAGCTGGACCCGTTGCCATAGCTCGATCGGCAGACATTGTATTCGCTTTTATATGGCAGATTATGTTTTTTAAAGAAGTGCCAAATGGTTATTCAGTAGCTGGTGCTTTATTAGTAACCAGTTCTGTTGTATTAACCGGATTGAAAAAATATACAATGGCTTTACCCAGAGAATCAAGTATTAGAAAACGTTTACGTTTTTTGATGCTAGAATAGTTAAATAGCAGTGCAGTTAGAATTAGGTACTTTGAAAACCAATAGCGAACCATTTTTAAAATACATTTTAATGGTACTGTTATCGTCTTAAAATTTATTAATTATATTGCAAAAACAGGGTGGAAATGATTTAACTTTTGCTTTTCGGAATTAGTCATTTATTTTCTATTTTTCTTTTTTTAGAAAATATTTAAAATAATTTTGAGATTGTTGGCTGGACTCAGCCCAGCTTAGCCACCCCCCTGGCTACAGCAATGTATACTTTAGATTTAGAATAAAATATTTATAAATTATTAAATTCGCCCACCCTAAAAGTCTCATCATATAACTACAAAAACATACAATAGTTCTGAATATATTCCTATACATTAAGTACTTCACATGTGAATTATTTATTTTTATTTAAGATTATTCCTTTTTTTTAAATATTACTCTCAGAAATTTACTAAAATATTGTGATTATTATTTAATATATGCTTAACAAATTTTATTATACTAATATTTTTATAAGATATTTGTACGTAATTATAATTTCTAGTCGAATAGTTTATTAATTTTTGGTTCTAGTCATTTTTAATCAAATAATTTTTTATTAATTTATATAAGTATACAAAATAAAATGTAATTATTTGATTCATTGGAAGGAAAAAATTCAATGGGAGATAATTGATTTAAAATATATTGCAGTTCAATGAATGTTAAAATTACAATCAAAATTATAATCCTAATTGTATAACAATACTCTAAATTCACTAAATTCTTTAAACCTCATGATTTTTACCATTTTCCTTTAAAAAAATTAATTAAAATTGATTTATAAAAAAATATAAAGGAATAAACTATCATAACATAGCGAAGAAATAGATAAATATCGCACTCTGAAATAAAAACCATTTTTATTTTTAAATCGAAACAAAATAGAAATTTTGAACATGTATGGACTCAAGAAAGAATTTTTGGCAAATTTAAAAAAAAAAACGATGAAAGAGCAAAAAAATAAGGACGAATGCGAGGTCTGCACTAAATACTCAATATTCATACTCAAATTATCCCCTAAACATTGCATTTATAATCATCAGAACTATAGAGTTTTGATTTGTTTCATTAACTTTAGATATTAATTACTCGTACCTTAATATGATGATTAGTTTTGTATTATAATGTGAGCTAATTGTAATCTATTAATCTCATGATACCAACCTACCAAATTTGATATGTTTAAAATAAAAAGAAATTACTTTAATTTATACACAAAAAAAAGTAGAAGAAAACTCATAGTTTACAGTTAACAAACTATAATTTAAAAAAATACTGCTAATGCAAAATTAAAATCAAAAAATAAATTAAAAAAGTATAATTATTATAATAATAATAGAAAATATATGATACTTATATAAAAGTTTCAAATAAAAGTTTCAAATTATTTGGTTACATTAATTTATTTAATACTTTTTCTGTTATAATATTGTTTCGATACAGATCTTTAGTTAGTAATTCTTTTTATGATTTTTTAGTTTATTGATATTTATAATAAATTTTATTTTCGTTTTAAAAAAAAAATCGAAATATGTATAAGTATTTTAACCAAATTACTTTAAAAATTATATATAAACAAAAAAATACATTAGGTAACTGTGTGATTATGTACATTGTAATTACCGTCAAAATAAAAACAAAATGACCTAAAAAAAAATAATTTAATCTATTATTTACCTAATTCAAGTAAACTCAATGCCTTCATATTTAAAATCTGTATTCAATTTGACTTGTTCCATTAATATTTTACCTTCTGTTGTAAAAGCAGTTATGTATGTTGCAGTCTTACCATTAATTTCTTCTGTTTGTAGGGCAACAATGACTGTATCATCAGTGCCTGGCACAAATTTAAAACTAGAGAAACCCTGAGTTGGTTTGAATGTACCCAATTTAATGACGTCAACTTTATTGAAATTTTCTTCAGCCGTAATAAGTACATTACAACCCATATATTCATCAAGCGTTTCATTATAACGATCTTTTGAACAACGCCTTGGTAAAAAGTACCATTTTCGATGTATCAAAGACCACATACCAGATTCATGAATCATATAACCAGGCCAATCAATATCCATTACCGCACGAATTGCTTTATAATTTTCCACCCAATTTATATGATGAACCTAAATTGAACAAATTTTTTTTGAATATGATAAATTTTTTTTTCAAAATTCGTGTGAGTATTTTATTCAACTTACTTCTCCACTAACAGTTACTGCCTTCACATACATTGGATCAAAACTTTCAAATTCACCAGAACTAGTAGTCCATTCTTTGCCCATTGAACCAACATACAGTATTTGATCTTTAACAGTAGCCCATTCTGATTTAAAACCTTTCGCCGTTTTACCAGCACCATCCATTAAAACAATCCATGGAATGATTTTATCACCAATTAGTTCGTATACCAAACCAGTTCGATCGTCGAATGTCAAAATTCGTCCATTAAATGTAACTAATTCAGATAATTCCATACCACGTCCATTCAATGAAAACCCACCATCAAATTCTACAGCTTCTTCATTATCAAATGAAACAACAACCGTTTCCTTATTACTGCTATAACTTAAATAACCTTTCTTATAATAACTTCGCCATTTATTCTTAAGATTTGGATGTTTTGAATCTTTGTCTAAATCAGCTATAATACCAATCCGATAAGTTTGCATGCCATTACTAATTATGGGTACACTTAGTGGGTACGTGTAATTATAATTGTTTAGCATTAATGATGAAGATGACTTTGAAAACCAATTATTACTATAATTACTACTAGGATACGATGAACGTGACGCCGGTTTCATATAAAAAAATATCAGTAATAAAGTACCAAAACATAATATCATCAATGCAATATGAAATTGAAATCGAAATGTTCGATTTCCTATACGGTATGTTGGTGGCGTACGTAATGCTTTTCGCCAATCACGTATCATAATATCGTTGGTGCTATTATTATTGTTAGTGAGATTTGTGTAGTTATAATTCATTAGTCAGCTTTTTCTTGACATCTTGATAAATTTAATATTTTTAAAAAAAGTATTTATTTAAACTACTTATTTCATTTTACACAGAACCACGTCACATGTACACAATTTTAGATATTAGACATGCAAAGCTATCATTAAAACTGAAAACATGCCACTCGTGCGCAAATTAGTGTTCTTGTCAAATATATAGATTTGACAGCTGTTAAAGAGCCATAAACTGTAAATTCGAAGTTTATCAAATATTTGAAAAGTCCTAAGTAAAATTTTCAAGGTCACAATGAAATACTGTTTTTTGCATATTATGTTAATGAACATTACTTTCATTTATTTAGATAAAAAAAAAAACATTTTTAATGTTCAGTTCATATTAAAACTTTATGGATTTTTAACATTACATTGAAAGACTCGCGTTGTAAAATTTCTCAGAAAACGTGAATATAAAAATCATTCAATTAAAGTATTACAAGCATCTCATTGGTTGAAATCGATGATAAGACTTCAAATTGCCAGTAAAAACCCCAGTTATTTTTGATTAGACCCAAAATTATATTAAATAAAATAAAGTTCAATCTGCCCTTCTTGATAATATGTACAGTAGAATTCATATATAGATTCAAAAGATAAACTCTTCACACATTAAGTTTTCGTATGTTTTATTCCGCTCACTCTTATACGTTTTTTTGAATCTATATAATATTTCTAGTGTATAATGTATTTGTATATCTATTATTCCCGTAGGGTCACTTTCGTAACTAATATGTCATGTACTCGTGTTATTGTTTTGAATTAGCTTATCCCATAAGTAACATTTTCGTGTATGTCGCAATAGATTTAAAAAAAAATAAATATTTATGAAGAACAAATTATTAGAAAACGTTTAAAATAATTAAATTAAGTATGCCTAATAAAACTAAAAGTATTGTGACACCAGCTTTATTAGCATCATTGGCGGGCATTGGTGTTTGCTATTTAGTTGCAAGATATCGTACAAGACTATTGACTAGTATTCGATTATTACTTGATTTTAAAAATCCTCTAAGAAATAAGAAAATCGAAGTGATTAACACTGCCGAGGATTGTAAACGTGTTCTTAGTAAACTTAAATTGTAAGTAAAATATTGAACATATTACACAAATATTTATATGATTTTATCGTAGACATTGCACAGAGTATAATGTAATTGGATTTGATTGTGAGTGGGTGACAGTTTCTGGCTCACGTCGTCCAATTGCTTTGTTACAATTAGCCTCTCATCAAGGTCTATGCGCTTTAATTCGGCTATGCAAACTAAAGCGAATTCCACGCGAACTAAGAGTAAGCATATTTTTTATTTATAAAATTTATCTCACAAATTCATGAAAGTTTCATGGAAATATTTTTTTAAAAGGAACTTCTTGAAGACGAAGACATTATTAAAGTAGGTGTGGCACCAATTGATGATGCAAATTTGTTAGCAACAGATTATGGAGTTTGCGTTGCAAGTACATTAGATTTGAGATTTTTGGCTGTGCTGGCTGGAAATCCAGGAGATGGTTTAGCAAAACTATCAAAAGAACATATCAATGTTAATTTAGATAAAAACTGGCGAATACGTTGTTCTGATTGGGAATCAAATCTATTAAATGAATCTCAGGCAGAATATGCAGCTAAAGATGCATTAGTTGCAATTGAAATATTTAAGGTGTTGTCACGTAAATTGGAAAAAAACTATTTTTGGTCGAATAGATTTAAGCATTTAAAAGAAGTCATACAAAATTATTGTAATAGTTTTCTGGACACTCGCTTTAATTTAAAAACTAATAGTGCAGATGTTCAAAACAAATCGTCACCAACGTCAATGTAAATAATTAGTTTTTATTAAAATTGTACAGCAGACTCAAAAGTTGGATGGTAAAAGATAAACTCTCCACTCATTCAGTATGTTCTTTTTCGCTTGGACACATGTAAAAATTTACCATCTAATTTTTGAGTCTACTGTATGTTCTTAAGTTAATAGCATTAATTAACTTTTTTTTTCGTTCCTCAGATCATTAAGTAAACTTCAAAAACGATCATTTTCCACAAGAAGTAAGCCACTATATTATAATTGCTTCTTAGAAGCACCCGATGGTGAACTTTTATGTACTCTTGCTAAAAAAAAAGCTCAATGGTTAGTTTAGTTTTATTTTCAGTGTAAAGTATTTAAGTGAAGCAATGGAAACAAATTTATTTAAAGTATAATTACAAATCTAATATTTTGCGACATATTCGAAATATAATTCTACAATTCTTCTCCAGGTACGTTTACAAAAATTTAGGTGATATAGTTTCTGAATCACCATTTACTGTGCGATTAAAATTTGAGCCTGCTGGAAGGCCTGTAGGCGAAGTGGGTAAATACTATCAACAACCGAAAGTTAATCAATGCGTTGTGTGTGGTGAAAGTAATTCTTACATTAGGAAAAATGTTATTCCACGGGAATATCGAAGATATTTTCCATGTTAGTTTTTATAACATAATTTTTTTTTTTTAAGAAAATACTAAAAGCAATGCTTAGTACTTACAAACAGCTACTTTTTTTTCTATTATTATTCAGTTGTAATGAAAGATCATACATCCCACGATATCCTACTTTTGTGCCCAACATGTCATCAGAAAAGCAATATTTTAGATATACAAATACGCCAGAAATTAGCGGTTCAATGTGATGCACCTTTTTCAAGTAAAGATGGAGCAACCAAAACTATTGAAGTTCCGCATTTAAGGTAAAATAATTAAAATATGATGTTAAAAGATATGCATGATGCAACTAATAAATGAACTTATTTTATATTAAAATAATATTCAGAAAGCTGAAATCAGCAGCAAGAGCTTTGTACTATCTGAAGGATAAAATACCAGAAGAAAGGAAAATTGTTCTTCGTAATGATCTTTTAAAATTTTATCCAGAAAATACAGAAATCACGGATGAGCTATTAAAATCTATGGTTGATATTGAAACAACGTATGTAGTATATTCTATGTTTATCAGTTGTTGTTTTTTTTTAATCATATGTATTTAATTTGTTTTTGTGTTTTTGTTTCAAGTGAATTGAACGAAAGCTATCTAGCGCATGGATCGAAGGTTGTAGAATTTTACAAGAATTCAAATGGTGGAATTGTTGCATTAGAACGACTGTGGCGAGAACACTTTATAAAGGCCATGAAGCCAAAGTTTTTACCAGATTTATGGTCCATCGATCATAATCGTGAAAGGTGAAATATAAATTAAATTAATTTTAAGAAACTGTAATAATTTGATAATTTATTTATATACAGACTGGTAATACGTGCAGATGAGGGCCGTGTTAATGATAACGATTTAAAGCATGCTGGTATTAGCAGAAGTTTAAAGGAATCCTTAAATATTCAAGAAAACGGGTATGATTCAGATGATTCAGATTCCTTAATGTCACAACCATCTTCCAATAGTGGATCAAATGATGCAGACGATGAGGAGTGCATAGATATTGAAAATGTTTAATAACATTTTTTAATTTTGTTTTTCTTCTAATTAATTGATTATACTAAAATGATTATTTGACATTTAGTACAAGCAAATATATTTACATTTTATATACATTTATTATATGTAGTTAAGACTCTTTATAAATCTTCCATATAAAAATGTACAGTTATAACTTATAACTACATGCATATTCATAAAATATCTCTGTTTCACTAATTTTGAGAAATGTGTAAAATACAAACATTCTCTGAATATGATTATACATCTATGGGTACGTTTTTATGTGGGATAAGAGCCTAAAAAAATTGATTCTATGAACTGAGAGATTAAATTTTTTATCGTTAGGTTGATTGTTTGAAAAATGAAATCAGCTGAATAAAAATTTGATAAAATAGTTTGAATAACAATGCCTAATACCTCTGGAAATGGAAGCAATTGTCAATGTATTTTGTTGTTAAATTTCCTATGTTAACAATAACTTAATAAATATTTAAATAAATGGGTCAAACTCTTGTAATTTATATTCAAATTTTAAAAAAATTATTTATTTTAATGTGATGTTTTTTTTTATACGTTTTCAAACTTATTATTCTACTAATTTTAATTAGAAACTACTTTACTATTACTTAAATTCAAAGTACTTAGTTTAAAATGCTGTATCGAAAAAGTATAAAAATAAAGGCACACACGGGGTGAAATGATATAAAAATTGAAATAATGTGTTTCTATTGACTACGATTTATAAGAAATTGAATAAAAAACCTATAAATAAATTAAATTCCAAGCTCATTAATTCAAAAAAAAAGAAGAAGAATACGCATATATCCTTATCCGTATTGTTATTATTATTGATTGCTTATTGATAATGTATTGTATATGGAGTATTGGACGGTGTGTTATTCGTGTTTGATCTATGATTATGATTATGTTGATGAATAGCACTTTTTGGTGGGAGTTGTGGTGAATTTTGTTCTGATGGCAAAGTACTTGAATTCTTTTGACGAAATTTCGTTGAATACTTATAAAAATCAGACATTTCAAAAGGTTTTGTAACCTCTTTGTACGGTTGAAATTTGGCTTGCTGAATAACAGTCATATTTTTTGGTGATTCAATGTGAATATCAGATGTGCTACTAGCCACAGAATGCTGATAACTGTTTGAACCTGGCGAATGTAATTGTGTTGGTGTCGTTGCCGTAGCCACTGGGCCTCCCTTTGATGAAACATTGGAGCCAGTTCGACGAATTGATGAATCATGAAATGCTGAAGTATCGGATGATCGAATTGATGATGATTTTAATGCTGTCTGTGCATGATAATATGGTGGTGATAGCTGCTGTTGATAATGATAATATGCTGCGGATGTATCAGTTGAATGTAATGTCGTTGCTGAATTGCTTAGAGATTTATCCAAATTTGTCGATAGATTTGGGGAGTGCTGTGGATGCTTCTGTGTAGAATGCATCTGAATTATGTTTCCGGTTCCATTTCGACCTGGCGAATGCATTGAATGCGATGATAATTTATTCTTTTCACGCCAGTACATCGGCGATACTGGCTGTGGTGTTGGCGATGATGCTTTATATTTTATAACGGGACCATCTAAAGATGTTTCCAGCCTATCAATAAATTCATAGAAATCAATTATGTTAAAGTTTTGTGAAAGTCGCAATTTGTTTAATCTTACCACTGTTTCTCTTTAAACTTTTTCTGTTCACTATTTGCAGACGCAATTGATATTGTGTCTAGCATTTCATCGTGTCTTGTTAGAAAATTAAAGCTGCCTAATGATGTTGATTTGGTTGGCGGTTGATTGTTATGTCGGGCTGTTTGCTTTTTCACTTTGTTTTGTTGACTCTTTCTGTCTAAGCTGGAAAATCTGTTTAAAAAATAAAAACAAAATTAAAAATCAATTCAATTTGGAAAGGAAAAAAATCTCACCGATTATCTAAAGAATACCAAACACGCTCGTTATTATCTAATGTCATCCAGTAACCACCTAATCCTTGATTTTGTGGTTGATCATTTTCTGATTGCTGTTCATTTGTCCGATCTTTGATCGTTTGATGTGTTCTGTTAGCTATAACACCATAATGAGAGGCATTATCGTAATTTGTAGCTGTTACCATAGGTGGTTGCATTGTTTGTTGTTGTTGATAAATGTAATCCAATGGCTGATTATTATAGTGTAATAATTTTGCATATTGACCAGCAATTTCTTCTTCATCACTTACATTTCCAATGCTTGAAGCTGTAGCAATATCACGCGGCGAATACTGAAAGTGTCCCGATTGTGGTGTATAACCAGCCGCATAATGATATGGCTCACTGACAGCAGTATCAACAGATAAAGGTTTCTTAAGTCTGACGTATTTGGGAGATCCTAAAACATTTATTAATGTTGGTGTTGCTGCAGCCGCAGCATTCGAAACAGCATTTGTTACATACACAACCTTATCTGCTAAATGATTGTGATTGTTATAATGTAAATGATGCATATGATAATATGGCATTACGGATGGTGATGGTGATACTTTCCCAGTACTATTATTTCCATATTCAGTACTAATGCCAACACCACTATAACTGTCACACCGTGGGCGAGATTTTGTGGATAAATGCTGTGATGAACTATTTGAAATTATTGAATTACGACGCTCCATCATCAAGCTATTATTATTATTAATATTATTATTCGTTAATTTGTTATTACTAATATTGCCATGATTTATGTTAATGTTATTGTTTGTCGAAAAATGTATGTTGTTGTTGTTGTTGTTGTTGGTGTTGTTGTTTATATTATTATTGTTATATTTATTGTAATTATGATTGATATTTAAATCATCGGATATGTTAGTTGCCACTTCAGTGTTTTGTCGCTTTGAAAGCAAACTTAAACTCTGATTAATATTTAGCAATTTCTGTTGAGCTGCTTCATAATTTTGCTTATGAGTGCGACGAATTGACTAAAAAAATTAATTTTCAATTAATATATAAATCAGCAATCTTAATTGAACTATAAATAAAGTATCACGCACGCTAGACTTTTGAAACAATAAGATTTTAACTCACCTTTGTTTGTGACATATCATTTGATAATTTAAGTGATGCTTCCGAAATTTGTTGTTGAATTTGTTTACCCAGCAACAATTTATTAACGTCATCCTCTTTGCTATTATTTAATAAATTTTCCGGTAATTTAAAACTTGTACCAATTTTTCGGCGTAACGTTGTTCCTACACTTTCATTTGAATCAATACTTCCAATATCAGTTGCAGGATAACATCCAATTAACTGTGCTTCTTGTCTACATAGCTGCTGCAGTAAATTATTCTTTTCAACTAAAATTTTGTCCAATTCAGCTTTGCGCTGTTTAAGAGTTTGCATTTTCAGTGACGTTATGCTTTTATTGGATCCCGGTGAAAGTGCTGATCCCGAATTTTTCGATGGTGTCGGTGATAATTCACCATTTTGTAAAATGTTAGGTGTTCGAGATGTGCTTCGTAAAGTTGTTTCAGCTAAAAATAAATATAATGTAAAAACGCCCATTTATAGTTTTGTCGCCATTCAATAAATTAACAAACTTACACATTCCTGTGATTTTCATTGGAACGTTAGTTTAAAAACGTTTACTGATGATAATAATATTCATTGAATATTATAAAAATTAATATATTTAGTGTGAATCTCAAAAAATGAAAAATAAAAAAAAAAAACAATTATTGAAAATGTATTTGCACAAAGCTGTGAGTAAACTTGTTTTTCTGTATGACAAACACAAAGGCTTAAAATTTTTATCAACAAACAAACAGCTTATAGAGCTATTATTATTAATGAAATAAATCCTTTTTTATAGTGAATTCACTTGAAACATAATAATTTAAAAATTAAATAAAGCGATAAAATAAAAGAAAATAATATTTAAAAAATTTAAAAATTAATAATTTTTTCTTTTACATGTCAAGTTGTCATGTTGTCATAATAAACGACATTAAATGCTGAGTTTGTCTTTGACATAATGATAAATTTGGGCTTCGAAAACGTAAATGTATAACAGGCATATTTACACCACAATTTTTAATTAACTTTGTAATAATAAATAAAAATTAAACAGTTTTATTTAATTTCATATTGTCTTTGTCACTAAAAATGATCTCGCGTACCAATCCATTGGTAGCTTGTTTATTTATAATCGAATATTAATAAATATATAATATTAGAAGTTGATGTTTATAGGTTATAGGTCATGGTATAAAACTTAGATGATATTAAAAGATTTTTATCCATTAAGATCTTCTGATCTTTATGTACAAAGTTAACAATAATTTGATTAAAAATAATAATATTCAAATACATTTAAACTTTTGTTTTCATGATCATGATATAAGATCAAGAGGAAATATTTATTAAAACCTAAATCGAACAACAAAACAAGAATATTTGATAATTAATAAAGGCATGTGAAAAGAGCATAATCAACTTCCTATATAGTATACTCAAAGAACTTGACAGACCCTCCGTTTCCATTATCATCATAATCCTGATAGAAATGTTGATAGTAGTAACTTTTGACAGAAATTGTATGGCATATCTGTCAAAAGTTACTACTATCAGGATTATGATGATAATGGAAACGTAGAGAGACTCCTTAAATTTTCTGAAATCATAAACAATAATTCAAATTATGTAATTAACATAGAATATCTGCGGTGGTATATTACTTATACGATTGTTTTATATACACAATTTTATATAAACGTTTTCGAGTTTTTACCCAAAATAATCTATGTGATATTTTTTACTCCTTTTCACCCTATGTAGGGGAGACCGGGGATATACCGGCCACTTTTTTCATAATTGGCTATAACTTTT
>JAABKK020060321.1:0-10189 GCA_011634745.2 Catotricha subobsoleta
ACTTATGTGATAAAAAGATCTTTATATGTTGATTTTCAAAAGATGAAATCATCGCTTCATCTGGATGAACACACTGGTATCCGATTTTAATTTTAATATTGTCTGATTTAAAAACAACTAAATCATTCTGTAAATGCCGTACAAAAAGTGTTAATTGTTGTATATCTAAGTTAAAGTTAAAATATAGTGTACATTATATGATGAGTGAAACGTCTTTACAAATGAAAATCTCAGTTCAATCAAAATTATAATCTGGGAAGCCTAACTGGGCGAGTTAACTATAGAATAATTCCAGATACACCGTTACAATAAAAGTTATTTACCAAAAACCCAATATATATACATAAATATTGAAAGGGATTCATACTATTACTATAGTCATAATCAAATGCCAGAGAAAGACTAACGTCAATGAACCAGAAATTGGCAACATACATTTTTTGATTTAGTATTCTGTAATTTAAACTAAATATTATATTAAATAGAAACTCAATTTCTGTTCTAGTCTAAGAAGAGAGGACAAGTGGAATTAATTATCTTACATTTTTTTTTTTTTTTAATACAATCTAGTTTATCTCTGATTTTACTTGCACCTAACCATCTTAATATATTTTATATATATGTATTAATAAATACACATCTCATTATATACGTTTCTTTAAAAATGCAAACTTACGTTCATTTCTATATAAAATCATAAATTACATATATTTATACAATTTCTATATCTAAACGCTACAATTTTTTTTTTTTCTTTTTATTTATTATTATGTTATAATATTTCTAAAAGAAAATGTTTTCATACCAATTTTGTATATAATTTTCAACCTATTCAAACAAAAATTGTCGTTGAATAAGTTTAAGTAGTCGGCTGTTTGTATGTACAGGAATCTCTACCTATATATTTATATATATATATTCCATATTAAATTCGTAAGCTAAATTTTCTGAAGGAAATTTCATTTCCTCTTTTAGTTTTCTTTATAAATTTTTTGTTTGTATATATTTATTTGTATTCAAACGTAAATGGCAATGGGAGGGTTAAATAAACGTATTTTTGTGAGTTATGATATATTTCCTCACAATTTTTCGTTTTTTTATTTTTCTCTTTTTTTGTAAATTGATAATAATTACTTGATAGTATTATAAGTAAAAGTATGTTTATTAAATATTTAGACCGAGCAATAATAATATTTTTTTGCAATGATTAAATTATGAAGTGGTTGTGTACGAATGTACGTACTTGCAGAGCTTCGAAATGAGTGAATGCATAAATACCATCCTCAAACATAGGTCAGAGTTTTATTTATGCGGTTGGTTCAAATTGAAAAAACCCAAAGTTTTTTTTTCGAGAAAAAAAAATATATTAAATCTTTGGTTAGAAAAATCTACCGCAATTTATATAACATCTATATGTCAAGTAGACCTCATTCATAATTAATTTTACAGGAATTCAAAGTTCTTATAATTATTTTCTTTTTTTTTTTTTTTGCAAAAAAGTAAAAATTAATTCGAATTTTGAAGAGTTGTCTTTTATTTGCTATTAAATTTATTTTATGTTTTAAAATGTAATATTTATTTTTGTGGTGTTGTTGTTGAGAAACTCATAGAAACTCATAGATTCCGAAATTATATAATTTTGAGAATTGTAATAAAACTTTTTTGTGTATGCAAAAGTGTTGGAAGGAGGAAAGAACTTTTAATTTTAATAAGTAGTTACAAAAGTACTCAGCCGCCTCTTACTCATTCGTAAGCACTGGATTATTATATATAAATATATATATTCAAAATTTCATTATCCACAAAATAAAGTTTTATTTAGAATTTGATTACAAAAGTATTTGTTTTTATTTATGTTTTTTTTTTTTTAATTTAATTGTTAAATTTGATTTATAAATTGCATTGCACAACGTTTTTAGGCAATTAACGAATTCAAACAAAGTATTTTTACATCTCCCACAGTGGAGTTAATGTTTTAAGTTCTGCTATGGGACACGTACTGCTCCCGCAAGGGCTTCCATGTCTCATAATGGCGTGCACTTACCTTTCAAAAAAAATTAATATATTTATACTAGAAATGCTATTCACATAAATTGAATAAGTAAAATAATTGCAAAATCTATTATTCCATACCGAGAACATAGTTATAATATTAATGAAGCTTAATTCAAAACTAACAAACATCAATTGCAATTAATGTCCACTATTCCATTTTATTTGTAATATATGATATATCTTTGCCTATATTAGAGCTCTCTCATATGAATATTCTATTTATCCATCATTTACGTATACGCAGACTGAATAATTAGTCATATTTCATATACCGATTATAATTGATGTCGTGACTATGACATAAATTATTCTAATTTAACTTAGATCAATCTATAATGCATATCTTTTGACTCTCTACAGTATTTGGACTGATTCAATATAATTATATGCCACAGATACACACTAAACTCACATCAGATAAACTATGTATTATGTGTGCAAATGATACTTGCCGTTATTCTAATAACTGCACTCTTTTACTATTGTGAAATGTAAATGATAAAACATATATGGAATGGAATATATGTACATATAAAGCGTTTAATGTAGGAAAACAACAGACTACAAAATATATATATTATATTATAATAATAAGCTTTAATTTGCTTCTACATTTTATCTAACATAATTCATATAAAATATAATAATACAATAATAGGTACATACTTACATTATTATCTGTGAAGTAAACATCACTCTATTAGTGTGTATAAGTAAGTAAGTAAATACATATATATAAATATTTATTATATATGATATGCTATACGCTCGCTATTCTATACACACTAATTATTGTAACCATTAGGGATAAATTTAATACTCTCCCGGTTTGAGGTTTCAACACATTTAGATTAATTAATATGTAATAGGGAGAGCAAACTATTTTATGAGTCCATCAGAATTGTGTGTATTTTACACCAACACTTTACCTCCCACTTTCTATTATTATATTCATATAATAATACATAATAATGAATTTATATATTGAAATAGAGATTACTTAGTGTATATCTCGACTCGATGTTCCTTTCTTGAAATGTTATGTAACAAATTACCCAAATAATAGGTAGGTATAGAGATGTGCAGCATTTCAACATACGGAAATATATACCTTTCTTAAACGTTATATAATCTGAACAATGATGTCAATGCAAACATGTGTTAATGGTGAACATTTCTCCCTTTTTTGCCATTATTTAGGTAATTGAATGTTGCTTTTTTTTTTTTTTCTTTTATTCTGTTTCGTAGAAGCGAAGAAGTCAATAATGGTAAGAGGTAATTTTAAGGGCGTCATTTTATGTTACCCAGCGGTTAAATGGGTTTCATGTTAAATTGGTTGAATAATCTTTCGTATTGTAAATATCTGGAGGTGTACCGGAAAATAGCTATAAACTAATAATTGAATTCAGATTTCCGTTTTCGTTTTTTTTCTTTCTGATTTAACAAAATAAATAAATAAGAAACAAAAGATCGATTTCATTAATTTATATATAGATAGGTATAATGTATAAATATATATATTTTTTGTAATGAATCTTTGGCAATCTGTATGCAAAGAAAGAATTTAGTTTTCTTTTTAATATTTCTCATTTAATCGAATTGAATTTATTGGAGATTAAATAATTTTCACACATTATTCCAAATACATTATAAATAATTTCATTTTCTTCATAATATAACTACTATTTAAGTTCTACACCGAAAATATATCATCTTGAATTGAATAAAAATCACATATCTCTATAGTTGTATGTAATATTTGAATAATATCAATTCGTAATACACATAACCAAATAAATCATTGAAAAATTCTTCCAGTTCTGGTCTCCATTTGTTTTATATATGCTTATTGCTTATATACATAATATATTATGTGAATAAAATAAAAATCCTTTTTCCATTTTTCTTACCTATTATGAACATATAAATCTATCTATTTTCCGAATACGAAATATCTATTATATTCACTTGGCTGTTTTCTTCGTCCTGTTTCAAAAACTAACTAAAAGACCATCAATCGAAAGATGTTTTCAGCTTTACATTTATGCAAGCAGTAACCACCACCACCACCACAACCACAAAAGAAGAAAAAAGAAGATATACATACAGTGAAAAAGAAAATGTATAAAGAAAAGGAAATATAAAATAAAATTGAACAGAAAGAAAAATAAATTATTCGTTGATATTTTCAATAAAACTTTTCATTATAGATATTTGTATTGCGAGATTTTGATTAATATGAAAAAGAAGTTTCAACGAATACATTTTGAACAGTGAATGCAACTTCTGAAAATCAAAAATATAAATATATGGACAGACAATATTGAGCGAGGACTTATCTGCACCGCAATAATTGTTTTAAGATATTTATTTGTATATTGTTTTGTTGGAATACTTTTGCAAAATATAGAAATTATAATTATAATAGCGTATTAGTTTTCGAATTGCAAAGCAAAAATAATATTTACGTTCTGGGTAAAAGAGAAATTCTTGCACAAATGTGTATCTAATAAACGATGATTGAATATATTCGCTATAAATTAATTGTGCTAAATAAAATCTTCAAAGTGATTTAACAGCATGCACGTAAAATATTTCCATTCAATTTTTTTTTAGAAAAAATAAAGAAAACAAAAAAAAAATCAGTTAACTTAAATTCACATCGATTTCTTTCTTGTAGACAGACACTTTATATATTTCACATCAATATTCGACAACTGATGTTATATTAAATTATTTTTTCATAAAGAATAACATAACATTATCTAAAGTACACCATTTGGTTTAATATTGTACATTATATTCAAAATATATGTAAAATAAACTTTTGAAAAAAGAAAATTGTTTCTGGATAAAACGTGCATAATGTTACACCCAAGGAATGAAAAAAGTCTGATCAAAAAACCATAAAAAATGTCATAAAATTGTTTTTTTTTTTTGTTTTAAAAGTATTTTTGTATTCAAAGTTGTTCTTTTGTCTGGTTGAATGACTTTTTACATTGAAAATGTCACAATTTTTCCTATCAATAAACTATGTATTCGGTAGTTACAAAAATATTGTAGATTTACTAATCGCACGTATCTAACAATTTATTGTCAACTAAATATTTTGTTTAAAATTATCTATAATCATCAGCCGCATCATACGTTAAGGAAGTTTAAATGACTCTCACCGTAAGTTCCACTAACCACTCTCGTCCATTCCTGTCTATTCCGTGTTAACTCAAGAAATCTTTATCTAACACTAGATTCCTATCAATTAAGTTTTCTTTAATTTTAAGGCTATAAATCTTTCTTTAAGTCTTTCTATATTTCTAACACTCATAGATTTTTCCTTCAAAAATATGTAATCTATTTTCAACTAATCTCATTCATTACATGAACCTTAAACTCTTTTCATTGCTGTTTCATCAATAGAATCTATTTTCAAAGCTTCCCGAATATCTTTATTACTAATTCCATTTTAAATATTCAGTGTTTTATCAAAATTTAATGTCATTAATAATTACATGAGCAGACCTTACTTACCTTTACTTACAGACTATCATACAATTCGAATGGTATTATATTTGCAATATGCTCTCTTTAAACTTTGAAAGCTCCACCATCGTCAGAGAAATACATATAATTTTATACATTATGTTACCATTTTTAATAAAATAAAAAAAATAACTAAAATTATTTTTAAGTTTAACGAGACGAAAATCTTTTACGTGATATTATTTTCCATTACGGTAGAACCCCGAAATATAGTAACCTTTGGGTCGTCATTCTTGTAAATTGAATGGTATGAGCACTACTGTGAAAAATTCTAAGTTTTTGGTTACTATGTACGTTGTACATGTACATATTTCACAGAAATAATATAGTTTTCTTTAAATATTAAGTATAGTTATTGCTGAAGTTTGTTTCAATGCTTTCAAAATTAATTATTTTGTGTTTGTCTCGTTTAATTTAAAATAAATAATGAATGTTTGAAAATCTAGGCTGCCGGGTCAATGAAAAAATTACAATGATTTTATTCGATGATTTAATATTTATTTCTAAAATCATCTAAGCGACTTTTTGGAGTGCATATAGCACGCTCTTCATCAAGATATATGGAAGTTATATCTTTCATACAAATAGGAATACAAAATATAGGATATTATTGTATTTTTATGATAAAAATGTTGTTTACAGATTAGTATCAGAAATATTTTGAACATAAAGGATGGAAAAGAACTTTGTTGATATAAATATTACCTCTTATTTATTTTAATGTAAAAATGTAATTAAGTACCTCTTTAAAATTATTGTTTATTAATAAATTTAATTCAACTTACATATATTACTTGTATATGCAGGTGCAGGGTGTATCATATAAAATGCTCACTTCTTTCTTTTGATTTCATTCAGTTTTCTTGAAAGGATTATTGGAATTGAAATTGAAAAAGATTGTTTTTTTTAAATATTTTAGTAGATATTACTCAAAAAAAAAAACTCCCAGAGTATTATTCATAATGATATATGTTGTAGCTAAGAATGAACTACAACTTGTACGTTATATGTGACATTGTTTGATTGATAAACTTGAAAATGATAATTTTAACTAAATCCATTAGATACTTTTCATTTTCAGTATAGCTGAGACTAGAAGAACAAATACAGAAATATATACTTTAGAGAAACGTTGAACAACTTCTTTATTAACCAATATTCTCAATGGTATTTTAGTAACAATTCATATAAATGCTTTGATTACATTGTGTGTCTGCAGTTACTTACACTATATATTATAACGGTGCCCTCCAAAGCACCCCCAGAAAGATTTCTATATGATAAAAATGGCTCTAATTATTATTTCTATAAACACCCTGCTAAAAATCTACACTATAACACTATAAATAGTGTAAAATGATGTTAATTTGGTTGAATAAAAACATCAGATTTAACTATAATTTAAACATTATAATATAATGTTTTTAATATGTTTCTCATAGTTTAATTATACTATAACACATTATATTGTGTAAATTATAGTTCAATCTGATGTTTTTATTCAACCAAATTAACATCATTTTACACTATTTATAGTGTATTATAGTGTAAATTATAGTGGGGATTTTTAGCAGGGCACCTATGCTTAGAAAAACAACCTAGACGATTTTGATTTTTGACATGATCGGGTCTCGATCTGTGGTTCGCTATGAAGGGCCTATGGACGAAATAGACAACGAAATCAGAAACGAATAATTTCGATTCGACAAAATAAACTGCGTACTAGAAAACGAGAAATTTCGAAACGGACTTTTCGTTAGCTATACTGAGAATAAAAACTATCTCAAGAAATTTATGAAAAGTATCTTTTTCATATTTTGCTCCTTCGAGGTGTTTTGAATTTAGATTTTCACGAAGTTTAGTGACACATGGTGACTTTGAACTAACTCCTTCTTTCTCTAAAATGCAGTTAAAAGTCAATTTGCTTCAATACAAAAAATAATAATAATAATGATCAACTTATCTGAAACACCCTGCATATATAATATATATAATAAATATATATAAAGTATCAAACCTGTCGCTATCAGACCATCGCCAATAACAATGTCTTTTGCACAAGCGAACCAAAATCGATTAAAATTTCTTATTAAATGTAATGAGATGGTAAATGAATATAAATTTCCTACATTTATCACATTGTTTCCAGAATAGTATTGGTCATTCTACAAATTTCTACTGTAATCGAAATATCTAACATTTCATTTATTTTGAATGAATATATTATGCATTTGAAAAGAAAATTTGTATTTACATTTATTTAAAATTTTATTTATGCTTGAATATCTTCACTGAACTGACAAAAAAAAAACAAACTAAAAACAAACTAAAAACCCTTTCTCATTTATAACATATGCATAATATTTACCTTCCATAAAATTTTGTGTAAATGAAATATAACAGATAATTTTTTACGTTATATAATTGTATCATTACATATGTCCTTGTCCATATAAGAACAAAGTTAAAATTTCTATTTCAAATAAATTCGACAGAATAGCATATAACTGCCAAAATATTTTAAAAATTAAATATTTGTCTTTTTCATTAGTCTTGTCTGCCGGTTGATTTTCTGGCTTAAATATACCACATCAACCAACTTACCCGAAGCAACTTTAATATGTTTTTTTTTTTTTTTGAATTTAGACATATATAAAGTAAAGACCAACAACCATAATGTACGTGATTTGGTTACAACATAGCTTAAATATTTTAAACAAGACAAAAAAAAGCATCCCTTTTTTTGTGTGTGTACCCTCAGAGCATTACATATAAAAAAATAATATACGATTTACAAGATATTCTTCTATTTTAGTTTTTTTTTTTCGTTGTAAGTATTCTTATACGGCATCGTAAAGCATGATAGATATTCAGCATATAATGGAACATTTTTGCAACCGACGAATTTAATAAACGAAATACTAGGAGAGAGCGAATGAATAATAATATATAGAATTTAGATACATTAGAATAGGATGTAGTGTATGAATATGTGGATACAACTTCTGTTGTCTGGTAAAAAAAAAAAAAAAAAAAAATTGCACTACTTATTCTTAACACAAGAGCAATAGAAAAGAAACATTACATAAAATATTACAAAAAAAAAGAAAAAAACACGAAGAACAAATAGTATTGAATAACAATAAAGTTTTGCAGAAAGAAATATAAAATTTTATCTTTATAGCAAATATGAATATCGAATTTGAAAAAATTGAGATGAAAAAAAAAAATACAAAATTTGAACTTGTACCAAAGTGTACCGTGTACATTATTTCATATTATGTTGTTTGATTTAATATTTTTTTTTTATTCGTACTTTTCTCTAGTTTGATTTCAGTTCATCTACATTTTAGTAGTTTTATTGAAATTGAAAAAAAAAAAAAAACTAAAAAAACTAAAATATATTTGTAATATATACTTACTCAGAATAAAACTATAAGCTCGCAATTGTTATAGGTAAATCAAGTAAAATGTATGCAATTGTAAATTACTATAAGAGCTCGTACTGTGGGTAATATTTTTGATTTGATATTTTTAAATCGTAATGAAGGTTGGATTTATCGAAAAATACGTATCTATATGAAAAGTGTATGATGTCATAGGAGAGAAGAAACATATTACCAGCAGTACAGTATATTATGTATATAAACTCCATTACGGAACGTTTAGTTAGAGTTTACGAAGCCACTTCATATTGATGATTATGCTCTAAGTTCTACAGGACACGTAATGCCCCGTAGAGGTTCCGAATGTCTCATAATTTTGTCATCTTGAATTAATTAATCATGAACAATTAAGATTCTTAATTTTGATCTAATAGAATTTTTAAAATAATTTGTTTGTCCACCGCTGCGTAATATCTGAGTTGTTCGGAGAATCTCGTGTTGTATAAATCATTTACCACAATAATAAGAATAGGCGCTTTCGCGAATCGATTAAAGTGATTCCCAGTGATCCAAACTTACTTCTTTCGTAATACGAAATTCATAAAAAAAATCGCGAAAGCGCAAAGTATCTTTTATTGAAAGTTGATATAGAAAAAAAAACATCCGGAAAAATATTTCCAGGCACATTTTTGATAAGCACTTTGATTAAATATTTTTCGCGATATATTCAACTTTAGTCTTGAATTATTTTTGGGACGATCGAGAACAAGAAAATATTCTGAGAAAAAATCATTTTTGTTTGTAAGTAATTGTTTTGAAAATAAAATCAGATTTTTTTTTAGTTTGTTTCTGATCGCACTGAAAATATTTTTATAAAATACTTTATTTAATTGTGTTTGAAAAACAATTTGATAATTTTTCATCATTAAAATGCCTGGAAAAATTTTTCCAAGCGTTTTTCCTACCCGCTAAATACAGTTTGCTCAAAGCTATCGAGCAATACCAATTACGTATTTCAGATCATTTGGTGTAAGTTTTTAATTTACCTCGCTATACCAGTTAGGTCAATTGGAATCAGTTGGTGTTAAGTTAATAGTCTATAACGATTTATGTTACCGACTATTGAACTAAAATCAATTGGAATCAAATCGTGAAAACGTCTAATAATAATAATTTTATTTCATTTACTTTATTTTTAATTACTTACC